>PVJN01006591.1:0-74594 GCA_004026805.1 Lasiurus borealis | reverse complement strand
TGCAGCAATATTTTTATTACATTTTCTTTTCCAGTCAGCGAGATCAAAGGAGCGGTCCTGAAAATTATGCTTATGGTGGACTTAAGTAAAAGGGATTTTTGCAATCAAATTTACAGATTGTTTTTTATTGATCACAACTTTTATGCTGGGGATCAATTTTAATCTACTTGACATCTTTAATTGCTTATCCACTTAAAAAATTAACTCCGGGAGATGGAGGAACACCTAATGCAAATGGTTTTACAGTTAGTGAGAATATGGCATTATGTTGTAGTCAGGGGGAAAAAAAAGAATTGCTGAATAGGCCATTGTCCCCTTGTAAAAAGGGGAAATGAAGGGAAGAAAAGGGCTCGCCTTGAGCGGAGTTGTATTCAGCACGCCCTTAACATTTCCGGGGTGTAGACCCTGCCTACTCTATGCAGCCCCACCACTCAGTTATCCCACAAACTGAGTACGCCCAGTGAGTGGCCCAGGCACTGAGCTTTGGGGAGATAAAAGTGGGAGTATTCTTTTAAGAAACTCAGTCCCATGATCGTTGTTTCCTCCTGGTTGCTATGCTCTGTCCTGATACCTAGTTTTACTCAATTTCTCCCTCATCTATTGAATCCAACTTCGACCAGCACATACCACAAAATTTAATATCCGCTCTTCAGTTCTCAAAACCGGGGGAGACTGGAAAAGACTCGTCACTGAGTTTCTTCCCGCCATGGGAATTATTTAACCCTCTAAGGAGACTTCAAGCACAGCCTCCTCATGGATTCGACAGGCCGCCTCCATTTCCTAGCCTGCGATCCCATTCGTGTTCTCGGCTGTCTCTTAGGTCTGCTGAGCGCACCGTCCCTTCTGCCGCCACGCTCCCTCGCACCATCCAGCTGGTCGGGTCTACGGTTGGCACTCTTTATCCACACATTGGCCCATTCTTTCCTGCTCTTCTGTATTCCTTTTCCTGTCAACATATACAGATCATATTTGTACTTATTCAGCCAACGCTGGGCCCTGTACCACCTCCATTTCCTCTCTCTTTGTTCTGTTGTCACTGTCTAAATCTGTATTGGGGGGCAGGGGAGCAGAATGGAATCCCAGCTCCATGGCTAACTGTAAACATAGACAAGCTTCCTCCTTTGTAAAATGGGAGTGAGTACGTTAATGATGTGTTTCATTCACAGTGTGTGAACGTTCACATACAAGGTCTGATGTTCAGCTTGATGTAGCCGTTCTAGAAATTGCCGCACAGTAGGGCTTCACTGTTTGCCTGGTGTGAGTTGGAGGAAAGGAGGGCTTGGTTCCAGGTGATTCGAGCCGAAAGGGATTGAACGCAGGGTGGTGGGATTCATGGCAGATCAGTGAGAGGGCTGACGGCACTCCTCTGGATCAGCTCCAAGAATGACCTGGAAACAGCCTCTGAAGCAGCCCACCGCTGAGGAATGGGCGGAGTCCGGCTGCTAAGGGAACTGCTCACTTTAGGAGCACCTGGGGGCTGAGGCCAGGGGTCAGGTCCCGCTGCTGCTGCACCGCTCACGGTAGGAAGCTTGTGCCTTGGGGTGCTCCATCCGGCTGCTCCCGCCAGGCTGGGGACCGGACCCAGCGGCTAACGCAGCAGGAGGTGTCTCTGCCTCTTTTCCTCCTCCCAATCGTGTTCATATCGAATTGCAAACTTGGTGTCAGCTGCCTCCAGAGCCTTCCATGCAGGGCGTTTGCAAAGGCCGTTTTTAATTTTTCCATCTCCAGGATAGAACAGCCTAGAAGGCAGTTGGAGGATTCGGGGTGTCAGTCCTCCTCCTCTACCCCTGAGATCTGCCAAGGCTTCTGAGAGGAGTAAGGCTTTGGCTGGGTCTCTGGGGATAAACAGGCACAGGACTTGAACCAGGGGACGTGTTCCAGGTTGGCACTGTTTAGTCCCTCCCACTTCTCTGTGTCCTCGCGTGATCAAGTCCTTCCTCGTACAGCTTCTCCTCCCGGCCCCACAGTGGATCTTCAGAAAAGGCCCTGCTGTTGGCCCTTTAACTCTGGACCCCTTCCTTTACCCCAGCCTTCTGCTGCGGCAGTTCCCCTGTAAAGTGCCACATCAAACTCTGGACCAGATCCAGGATCCTCTCTATTTTTTGAAGCCCCTTCATAGGCACCCGTGATCTACCACTTCCTGTGTTTCTTCTGCAAATGCAGCCCAGCTCTTCCTTTTATCTCTGGCTCCGCCGCTCCGTCTGCTTCATGTGCCTGCTTGCTGCCGCCGCCCGTCCCCATGGAAAGAGCAGCCTCGCATGCCCGGACTCCTTCCCTGAGACCCCTCTCTGAGGGGAGGCACCTCGCACGGCACCCCATTCTCCTGGTATCACAGCAAGGGTTAGACTTGATCATGTGTGTGTTTTTAGTTACATTTTATGAATATTTTCATGCCAAATTACAAATAACCTCGAATGGATTAATTTGTCACTGAGAAAGTTCAAGTTGGTGTTTGGCACATACCTTTAATGTATGTGGAAAAGACAACCCATCAGCAACATAGTGAAATGGGAAATAGGGGAATTAAGAACAAAAGCAGACAGGTGTTAAGTGTTAAAGATTGACAGGTGAAAAGCTCTTTCTGTCAGATGGGGGATGGGGATTAAAAGGTTCATTCATTGGAAAAAGTACTTAAATCAATAGTAGTAAAAGGTGATTATGTATTTCAAATGTTGGCTTAAGAGAACTGAGATTCATCTAAGCTTGACACAATCATTTCATGAGGTGTGCAGTGTAATGCAGTCATGGTTTGTTGATCAAGTAAGTGATTCTTTCTAAACTGTAGTCATTTTATCTGTAAAATAAAGGTACTAGCCTTACTTGAAATTAGGCTTAAATGTAATAATGCAGGCAAAGTGTTAACCCAGCCCAATCTGGGCCTAATTCCTCAGTACATTTTGTCACTAATGATGATAGATAGCTATATTAGTTACTAAATTGAAATTGTTGGGAGATCATCAGAAACATCCATTTTGGAAACTTTGTGGGACCCATATAATTTTAGAAGTACTGAGCTAGACCAGTTCTTAGAGATCCTGGTTGAATTAATTTTTAATGTTTCATATTTGTACAAACTCGTTCTATCTAATAAAGAGGGAATATATTAATTGACTGCCATGTTCTCACAAACAATGGTGGCATCCACAGCCAATAAGGAGGGAATATGCTGATTGACTGCCATGCCCTCAAAGATGGCGTTGTCCACAGCCACAAAGATGGTGGTGACCTGTCCCCTCAGGGCTGACCTGAGGAGCAGGCAAGCCTCGGATGGCAGCTTCCCAGCCACCCAGGGCTGCCCAAGGCTTGTGCTGCTGGCAGTGGCAGCAGCAGAGGTGTGATGGGGGGCATTGTGCTGGGTCACCTCCTACCCCTGAGGACTCCCCCGACTGTGAGGAGGCAGACCCACTGAGGGACCCCTCTCCAGTTCATGAATTTTCATGTACCAGGCCTCTAGTGTTTAATAAAAATGCATAAAAGAAAAAAAATTCCACTATCATAGTAAGTCAATATATCATTTATTTTAATTTTTCCAAAAGCTATTTCAAGCCAAGCCTAGGAGAAAAAAATCATTTCATGGCGATAGAATTTTAGTGTGGACAGAACTGTATGGTTTTATTTTTCACCAAATTTTATATTAGAACCATGTTACAGTGTTGGCACTTCGCCTCCAGTTAAAAATTACAGTCAAGTTGTATTGGACTCGTCTTTTCTCTGGGCCATTGTCGTAGCAGCCAGCCTCTGCAGGTGTTAGCAGACGCCCGCCCCGTGTGGTTAAGAGGGTCTCCAGCCTGCAAAGTGGGGCCCTGCTGGAGCCCACCTAGCTTTCATCCAGGCTCTCCTGGGAAGAGTGTTCCCGCAGGACACGCCTTGACCAGTTGTGATGGTAACTAGCAGGTTAATGCTCCCCTTTTCTGACCTTTGGGCACGTGAGTCGGAGGCATGCTCTATCTGGCTCCTCAGAAGTCTCCCCAGTTCCCATTCGTCTTCTTTCTCCAGAATAAATGACCTGCACAGCAGCTCTAGCTTCAGGATCTTTTGGGGGAGAGCTAAGGCTAAGACAGTAGGCAGTGGCCTGATCAGTTGCTCATCCTGTTTTTTAATGGTCTTTGTGCTGTTGGATATTTAGGAAATTTCAAATACATGGAAATTCTGAGCTACATTGAACTTTTTTTTGTGCCAGTCTTTTATGCCTTTGAAAAAGGAGTTTTAGGACAAACTCAAGGAGCAAGGTCACTGTGTGGAAGACCATACACCTGTGGATCATCACGCCAAAGTGCTTCCCTAGGGGGCTGCCCTTAATATAAAGCACCGCCAGCACCAAGGGCAGCCATTCAGCTGTGCCTCTTCGCTGATTGGCGCCTTGAAGAGGAAACTGCCATCCTTCATTGTTTTCACTTGGTTTCCTTCTTGTTAGGAAGGGTGTGTGAGCCTCATTCTCTTAGCTGTATCTGTACCTCTCACTGGGTCTTGCCTTTGGGTCTGGCTCTCCTAAGGTCCTTGGTGGAGGAGTCTCCACCTGACACGGGCAAAGGAAAGCCTGCAGGAAGCAGTCTACATGAGACACCAGAGGTGGCCTTGGCCATGCCCGAGGACATCCTCTGCATGGCCGGAAGCCACGTAAGGATAGCAGCGGGCGAGCAGTCACCGGGCCTGTGAACGGCTCTCCTGAGGAAGTTATGGATGTCGTTGTGCTGTGACAGAGTCTCTTCATCTGAGCTGCCAGGGACATTGCAGGGTTAGTGCCCCAGACACCCTGGTTTCCCTGTTTGTGTGTGTGTGTGTGTGTGTGTGTGTGTGTTTTCATTGAGAATTGATATTGTAGTACTAATTTTGTCACTGCTCTCTGTCCTCCTTGCTGGTTCCAGCAGGCATGGCGCCAATGCTCTCTCATCTCTCTCGATGCCATAGAGTTAAATACTCAGAGAACCTCTGAGGACAACGAATTGAGTCTTGTCCTCCATGGACAGGAGGAGGAAATAGCTAAGGAGGCCTGATCTGCATAGTTCAAATGCAGAGACATATTTGCCTAGATAATGCAGTTGGGTCTCATTTACACAGGTGTCCCTGACTGTACACCTGGTGGTTGGAGACTATGAAGTAAATTACATAGCATGTACCCTGCCCTAATGTACAGTCATGCATACATGCAGCCCACCATCTCCCTGCCCCATGCATGAACAGAGATAAAAGGTGAGCACACACATCTGGTACATCTGAAGCTGGTAAGGGGTAAGCTTGTCATAGATCAGGTTCTCACATATACATATTAAAAGTGCAGAGTCCATGAAAGCATTCAGTGAATCTTCTAGAATCCTGGAAGGAAGTTGACAAATTAGTATTTCATGTTTACATGGAAATGATGTATAGATGAAGAGGTATCCATGGTAATAGTTCCTTATAAGGCAGGAAGTGGTAGGGGGTCCCAGGCATAGCCAGGTTCAGAGGGGAGAGAAGATGGTGTGTCTGCAAAAGCAAGTAATTCCGTATTAACAATGAATATGACACCCTGGGCCATCCACTGACTCAGTAAATATTTACTCGCTGCCTGGCATTGTACATCAGGATCCAAATAAATAGGGAATGTCGTTTGGATTGGATTGGGTTTAATTTGATGACTATTTTGTCGGTTCTAAAATACATTGTAACACTTCTGAAATTGATAAGTGTACTGTGGTAAATGAGGTCTTAGATAAAATGGAAGAGCTATTATTGGTCATTATTGTGTTTGGCAATGTTTAAAAAAAAAATAGAGAAGTCCAGGCTCACAGGTCAAGAGCCCGAGTGGTTTGGCCCTGACCTGTAGCTCAGGCAAGTCCCGTGGTGATAAAGTAACCTTTACTTGGGAGTTTTCATTTCCGTTAATTGTACTTGGAAGTAAATGTTATCTTTATTAGTAGTTCCCCTCCTCCCCCCAGTTACCTTCATTTTGAATCATTATGCTGTTATGACTAAACATAAACAGTTAGTCTTGTCCTGTTCTTGCCTTTACATTTTCAGAGCACTTTTCAGGTGTGGATAATTGACCTACATAACTGTATTTTTTAAATACACAAGAAGTAAAATTTGTGGTAAGGATTGTCTAGGATTACATCTGCTCCTACATGTGTATCTGTATATCTCCAACCAAGTTGTCCCTGGATGGACTTGGGAGGGCACGTGTGTATGTGTTGGTAGCTACCACCTGCACTAAGCACAGCACAAAGACGTTACACTGTAGTTGCCATGGCATTAAGACAATGTAAATGTAAAATTCTTTAAAAATCAAAATGTTATTGGAAAGAAAGGTCATGGGGATATGCTTTGTGAAGTCTGCTTCATCCATTAGATGAGGATGGGCCCTTTATCACACGAGTGGCCTAGTGCACGAATTCGTGTACATCGGAAGGAAATTAATTAGAAGAAATATTTTAATATCACTATTCGTCCTTTCTCTATAATAGAAGTGTCAACCAAATTCACGATCAGCAATGACAGATCAAAACACATGTGTGTGATTGGCACCAGTGAGAGCTTTATATGTATCGTGCATGCACAAGTCAACCTTGAGAGAGAGTGTGTGTGTGTGTGTGTGTGTGTGTGCATATGTATAAACTTGCTTAATTAGAGCTGCTTTGTGATTTAGCTAAACTTTTCCAGCCCAGTGAAGCACCCCAACTTATCTTTCAGGTAATTGTCAGCAACACAGTGGTAAATATCAACATGGAGATTATTATTGTAGATCACGCAGGGAGAACAAGGGTAAAATATTTAACTGCAGCAGTGTTTGACTATATTCTGTGCAGTGAGAAAACCTGAAGTCATTTTCAAGGTCCACCATTTCACCTTTTCAGTTGGGTCAAGTTCCTAAGCTTTCTAAATCTCGGTTTTCTGGCTAATGAAAAGAAAATTAAGATTTCACCAAGTCTATCTACTTATTCCAGGACTTCTGTGAGGATCAAATGAGAAGAGGCACAGGGAAATGCTTCACAGACATTTGGTTACGGTGTAAGGTGTTTCACCTGTGTTCCTGGGCTGACGACATTCCAAGGAGGCTAGTTGCTAGGGAGAGGAAGCTGGGCATTGCTATGTGACGTCATTACCCACAGCCCACAGTGACCATTTCTGGGCTGAGTTGGGCTGGGCTGTGGGCCTTTTGTGCCATGGGGTCTTGGCAGCATTGGCTGCAATTTGGTGGGGTGTCACTCGGGGTGGTGGCGGGACCTGTGTCCCACTTGTGTTGGTTTGTTGGCGCCAGGTCCGAGGTGCTGGTCAGTGTGCATCATGGCAGCTTCTGCGTTGAGCATCTGCCCCCCTGGTGGTCAGTGTGTGTCATAGCGATTGGTTGTATGGTAGGAGGACACTTAGCATGTTAGCCTTTTACATACAGAGATAGCACTCACCAGAAGGCGTGTCAGAGTCCTTTAAATTGCTGGTATGGGCCAGACTAGCTCATTTGGTGTACGTGGAAAGGTGAAGACAACTGCTTCAGCTCTCGTTTTCATCTGGGATGCTTTGTGCCTCTTACAACAGGACCCCACACCCTGGTGTCAGTTTCTCCTCTTCTAACCCCCCTCCCTTCACCTTGTCTCTCCCCCTACCCCCTTCCTCTTCCTCTCCCCTCCCTTCTCATCTCTTCCCATTACTGGCCACAGTCTCATTTTAAAGATCACATTTTCATTCTTCTCTCTTCTGCTTCTTATAGCCCAGACTTTCTGTCTTAAAACTTATGTCAGTTTTAGGGTAATCACTATTTTGTACTAAAAATTTACCAGCAAGTCTTCAATCTATTCAGATGAAATACCTGACTTTTTTTTTCCTTTTCTTTAAACAAATGCTTAAATACTATTTGGACCTTAATGAGGTATCCAGGAGGTGACAGTGTGAACATCTGGGTTAGAGAGGTACTGATACCTTATTTTAAAGTGTAGCATTGAGATCACTGTTAAGCAAAATACAAAACACGAGATTTGGGAGCAGGGTTCTTTCTGCGGTGCTGGTAAAGGCCAAATCTGCCAATTGTTATTTCTGATGAGTGTCGGTGATGGTTGCAGCTGGGCATGCCGGTTAACTGAATGAGGGAATGTCTTAGCAAGTTAAGTCAACTCACTTTCAGAAGTCCTCTCGGCAGTGGGTCAACAAAACCATTGAAACACAGTTGTTTTCTCTGTTCTTCCTAATCCTCACGTGCTCCGACTGTGCACAAAAGGCAGATGGAGAGAGCGTGGAAATGACGGCAAAGCTGCCAAAGGAAACAGTCTGCAGACACAGCGGCCAGCCGCCCCTCACCATGCCCACCGTCCCCGGTGATGTAAGAGCCAGGTGACAGCAAACTCCCAGCATGCAGGTGGGCTGTGTCCCATTTCATAGTTCTTTATGCTGCTGAGTGAGTGTCTGGCTTGTTTTACCGCTTCTTATGTGGGATCAGGCCTCCCTGGGCGCTAACTGGCCGGCCTTTTACACACTTGCCAGAGCCCCGCACGTCGCGGCAGTCGCAGGCACCCGGGCTGGCCCCAGTCCAGGCCGCATGTCGCCTCCCAGGCTCACTCATCATGCCGCTCTCTGGTTCTGTTCCTCCCGTCCCTCCTCCTCCACTGGCAGCCACTGCAGAGCTGCTGCTGGCTCCCGGGGTGGCTCCGTAAGCGGCTGCCTCTCTCGGGATAACCTAAAAACGAAAGCCGCTCTGACCCGAGAAGTGCAAGTCTGGGATTGGCACGTAAGACATGGTGGATGGCAGATATTTGGGAGTAAGAGACTCAGTGTAGTTCCACTCCAGTCTTTACATGAGGCGGTAGAATTCTTAAGAAATTCTGTTACTCCGTATTGCATTCTATGAGGGCAGATCTTTTCTCCATAGAGAAGTGGAAGGAGCTTGGGTTTCGATCTGAGAGAGCCCAGTTCCATCCTGTCTGATGCTTCCAGGCTGTGTGACCTTGAGCAGCCAACTGGCCCTCTCTGAGCTTCAGGAAACGAAGATTCCACCTCCTTGAAAGAGCATGAGAATTAGAGGTTCTGTGTTAGCAGCTCTCCGTAAATGATGTGCCATGATTATGCTGTTCAGAGGCAACATAGTTTAGATGATAAACATAGTGGGTTTGATTAAATCACCAACGAAGGACGGATGCTGATGAGAAAGGGAAAGGTCAGAGGGAGTGACTCTTTTCACATTCTTACAGCGTAGTGTTGATTCACACTGAAGAACGAGTGCCGCACGCATGTGAGTTAGGAAGCATGGGAAGTGGGCGTGACCACACCTCCACCTGTGCTTCTCTCCCTTCCACTATGTCTCTCCCTGACCACTCCGCCCCCCCCCCCCCAGAGGGCACCCCTCTGCTGAATTTGGTGTTTCTCACTGAAAGAGGAAAGCTTCCTTCCTCCCTTCTTTCCTTCTAGGAATCCTCTGGGGAGTCCCTCCCATTTCTCGGTGGCTTTCCTCCACTGGGTTTTGTCTTCAGACCCCCCTCCCCTGCTGCCTCCTGTCAGGTCCATAGTCTCCCAGTGTTTGCTCTTGGTTTCTGGTATTAGGATTGACATTGCTTTATAATTTATCCTAATCATTCTCGAGGGTAGTCCAGCCTTACCCCACACTATGTGGTTTGTTGTTTTTTTTTAAATAACAGATGAGAGGTAATGAACTCATCAAGATAGACTTTCCAGTCAGCACTAGGCCCGCCATTGTTAACCATCTTCTAGATTTAGTTGCCGATTTCCGCCTGTAAGAAAAGCTGTCCTAAACGCCTGTATCAATGCCCAGCCCTGACTCCATCTTGATAAATGGTCAAATTATCTCTTAATTGAGTACAAGCAAAATACAATGGGAGAGAACGAGAAGTGTTCAAACACGGCTGCTGCTTCAAGGGAAATGGAGTGCTCTTTCATGTGTGATTTTTAAAAGTGGCTTTAATGACTGTGGGAGGCTAATGCTGTGGAGACACACATCCTCCCCTGAACGTAGGCGCATAATGCCGGTGTCGAGGCTTGCTTATGGAGAAGGGTCTTCCCGTGCTGTTTCTCATGCGATTACTTGGACAACCCAACGCAGAAATATTTTGGCTGCAGGTGTCACAAGTGACACACTGGACCCTCTCCTCGGTGGGGAGGGACAAAAGCGATTCTTGCAGACCTGCACTTTTAATGAACCGTCTCATTGTAGACACTCGGAATCTAATAGTGTGCCTTTTGGCGAGGTTGTTGAGAATTTTAATGCATTTTAGTTCTCATTCATCACGGCCTATGTGCTCCTAGCGGGAGGGTCTTTAGAAATAGGATTAACTTCTAGAGGAATGCATTAGCCATGCCACAGAAGTAGGCAATGTGCTAACTAGTCTGATAGATTGCTCCAGCCCTCAAATCCTCCTGGCCGGCCCCGCCCCGACTCCTTTCCTTTATTGACAGCTTCTCATTGAATGGCCAGAAGCATTAGTGTATTTAGGAGTTAGATGTTTTGTATGATCCTAGGCTGATCTCATATTCCCTTTCTGAAATTAATTCGACACTGCTTTACATGTTAATCCGCAAAGGATTGATTTGGAGAAGGTCAGAGCGGTGCAGCCTTAGAAAATGGGAGAAAAGCTCCACTTAGAACAGCTCATTTCAGTTCCCAGACCTCAGCCTCACTGCCTTTTCTTTGTGGCACTTAGACAGCTGCGGGCGGCTCGGACACCTCGCAGAATACATCAAACACGGGGTTTGATGTGGGCTGGGGATCGGCGGGCTAATTAAGTTTAGCTTGGTTAACCAATTGCAGTTTGCAAATTGAACAATTGCACTTTGAAAGCTTCTGACACAATAGAACACAGAATCTTCTCTTTAGGCATAAACATTCCTCGTAATGGAGTAGTACTTTTTGAAAGAAGCTTATAGCAAATCCACACAATTTGGATGTCTGTAATGTAAAGTTCGTTTCGCTGGTAACAAAACTCCAGGCTTCTTTATTCGGGGGAATTGCGTGTTGTCAAAGACAAGAAGCCCCAGTGCGGTGGAGGGAGAAGGTGGGGGAGGAGTGGGGGAGGGGAGAAATCCCCTGTGGGTGCAGAATAGGTGAGTGCTTGAGAATGAAGAGATTGCAGTCCTCCTTTTGAAAGGAGTTTAAATCTTGAGCCGTAGTCAAACAAACGTTGGAGGTCCGATCACAACCATGGCGCAAGATAGGTAATGGTTTTTAGAAGATGAAAACACCGTAAACCCAGAAAATCAAATTAAGGCAAATGCGGGGTCATTTGGTGAAAAGACTCAGTTTTATAGGGAAAGGCAGAGAAATCAATTAAATCCAGACCGAGCGAAGACACAAATGGTAATAAGCCCAGAGTAATTCCAAATGGGAGTAGTAAAGGGAATTATCAATGTTTGTCATTTATGTTTACATTGAAGGATTCCACGTTAGTAGTTCCTTTTTTATGTTGAAAGTAATGTGATATGTGATACATCCTGTTATCGAATACCTAATCTTTTATTTTAATCTAATCTTAATCTTTATCGAATGATTGCTCTTTGGTCTGGAATGTTTAAGACAGCCATGGTGTATTACAGCCAAAGTCGCTTTGAATGATTGCCAGGAAGGAGGAAAGCCAACTTTAATTTTCGCTAATGGAGGTCTTACTGGGAACTGAGCAGTGGTAGCAGCTGACTTCTTTGATCCTTTGCTTAAGTAATTAGTGTCATCGTTAGGCTTTTTAAAAAAAGGTGACTAATCACGGAGAGGAAATCTTACCACCTATTTCCTTTACACGTGGGCACAAAGCAAGGAGCGAGAAGTGCTTATGATACTGGTGGATGTGGCCTTCGAGCCTTTGGTGACATCATTGTGGTACATCGGAATGCATCATGTCTGACCCTCATCTGAGGTCAGCATGGGTCCTGGTGTCTCGCTGGAATGCTAAGCCACCCCTTCATCAGTATAAACTCTAGAGAAAGGAACTTGGGTGGTATTTTTTGCTACTTTTACTTGTGGTGGGGCAAATGATAAAACAAGTTTAACTGTTCTCATCTTTCCTTGTTGGTCTCTTATGTGCTGGTGAGAGAGTCATTTGGCATCCAGATGAAATAATACCCATTTCTGAAATTAGTTATGTGGGTTATCACTTGCTTCTGGAACACTGAATTCTAATGAGTGGGAAAACAGGCTGTTATAACAAAGCATACACTAATAAAAGAGAAATATGCAAATCAACCATCCCTCCATGACACCCACAAGCCAATCAGGAGTGAGCATGCAAATTAACCCACCAAAAGTGGCAGACTGATTTGCATATACAGGTACAGAGTGAAGACTGAAGGCTCTGGCCCAAGCGAAGACTGAAGACTAAAGAGGTTGGCTTCTCCACTGTGGCCAGAGTGAAGGCCTAGGTCCTGGGTTCTGGAGGAAAACCGGTGCTGGAAGCCAGGGGAAGGAAGGCCTATTGCATGAATCTTTGTGCAACGGGCCTCTAGTAAATTTATATGTATGCACTTGGGATTTTTTGGACTGGGCATTTGCATGTACCAATCAGTATCTGTCAGCACATTTCACTGGCTGCATGGACTTACATGTACAAATGTCGATGCTTGCCTTAGGGTTGATAACTCGGTTGGAGCGTTGTCCCTATACATCGAGGTTGAGGGTTGGATCTCTGCTTAGGGCATGTGCAGGAAGCAACTAATGAATGCATGGGTGGCTGGAGCAGCATATCGATGTTTCTCTCTCTTCTAAAATCATTCAGTAAGTAAATGTAAAGAACCTGTCCATCCTTGAACCAGTTAGAGACTTTCTATCACTAGAGAAGCTAAAGAGGAGAGGTCATTTAAGGTTGCTTGGTTTCAGGGTAATATTTGGCAATTCAGAGCATCATCAGGTAGCAATTACAATAGTCATGACAGTGTATTCGTAGTGGAGGTTCTTGAACTCTTACTCGATACCCTGCCAGGCATTTGACACTTTCCCTTCAACGTGTCCCTCATAGGAGCCCCCTGACAGACACACTTTAATGTGAGCCTTTCACAGTGAGGCGAAGTTTGGTTATGTGGCCTGGAATACGGGTGGTGAGCATGTGAGCCAGGGTTTGCCACAGCAGTTTGACTGGTACTCTTACCCAACACACTTCATCAAAATATTTTTTAAAATTAATTTTTTAGTATGTTTGATGATAATGCTTTTTCCCCCTCTCCCCCATTGGGAGTTAGAAGGAAATTTGAAAGAGACCAGATCTTTGTATTTCCTCTTTGCCACTAGGAAAGTTTCATTAGTCACCGGCCTCCGGCCTTCCCAGCCACATCTTCCCATCTTGCCCAGTGGGACTTCCGAAAGTGTGGTCTTCGCGCCAGCTGCTCAGCTCACCTGGACCCGAGTCAGAAAGGAGGCTTCAGGCCCCTGGTCCTGCCCAGTCAGGCTTCGCCGGGTAAATGAACAGATCCCTGGGCGGCTTGTGTGCATGTGGAAGTTAGAGACGCACCACTCTATTAAAGCCCTTACTTTCTCCTTACACTTACCTCCCTTACCTTTACCCCACTCCTCCTCAGAGCTTCCTTTTCTCTACTTCCCGACGGCAGAGAAAAAGAGGTTCATTTCTCCCAGTGTTCTGAATGTGCTCATAGGTTTGCCAGAGAAAACGCAGGACACCTGTTCAATTTGACTCAGACAAACGAGACAGTTCTTTATATGCTGGTAACAACGTCTCGTACAATATTTGGGACATACTTATACTAATAAATTATCTTGTTTATCGGAGGTTCGCCACTGACTGGGCGTTCTGTGCTTTTATTTGTGAACTCTGGCTTCCGTAGTTGGAAGAAAATGAAAGTATAATCCTTTAGCGGAGAGAGGGAGAGTGGAAAAGGTAAACGATTTGAGGGGGGAAGCCTCAGAGTCATCGCTGTAACTTCCTGCCTTTGGCCCGGCTAGTACTTTGAGAGGAAAGGGGTTTGGGGTTTGGATCTTCCTCCTGACACAGGTTGTAGGTGTGAGGAGTGTTTGGGGGAAGGTGAGGACGGGGGTCATCAAGAGAAACCTAGACCTTGTTCTTTCTGAGCCTCCAAAGACTGTCCAGTGACTGAAGCGATCCCCTGGGAAAACCTCACTGACCCAGAAATGGGGGCACGTTTCCCCCGAGGAGGCTGGAGGAGAGGGAGCTGGCAGGGTTGAACAGCCAAATTTGGGAGAGAAAATGCCCTCCGTGTGAGTCTACATTTCTGGAGGGTTCTAATTGGGCTCGTTATGTCAGACTTCACTGTTAAATTTTCTTGTTGGATGAGGAACGTAAAGCTCTCCGTTACTCACCTCATTAGGCGAAGGTATTGCAGGTGTTTCTCCAGCAGCTCGTGACCTCCTCCTCCTCATTGTTAGCCACTTCCAGATGATGGAGTTTGACTCAAATGCCCCAAAGCAGTGAAACTCGGATTTAAGGTTTCAACATTTGCCATGACTCTTTGCTTTTTATGCCACTTAATAAGTTGTACATACATATTCGAAGGAAAATTATGAGCTGCCTTATTCGTTACACATTTTTCCAACTTGCAATTGTGTTGGCGTCAAATGTTGGCAGCATTTGAAAGAAATTGGCATATTACTTGATCATTGTAAATCTCCCAGTGCTTTTAACTGAAAATGGCATTAGAATCGTTTGGTTAAAAATTTGCTTTCTTACATGCTCCCTGTTCGGGAAATATGCGGTGTCGGTAGAATTCTTCCAGGACACATTGGAAATGCTCAGCCTTTCACGAACGGGTCTTCTTGCTGTTGGCAGACTGACCTGAAAAGCACAAATAAGACTGTCTTTGGACCTCAGGCCTGAGCGAGATTATTACAGGAAATTATGTGGTGGAAGAAATGGAAGTCCGAATATTAAAACGTTGGTTGTTTGGCAGCGTGTTTGTGTTGCTTGGTATCATGAAATAGGGTGTACGGAGGAATGCTGACTAAATTTATAGTCTGGTAAAGAGATATTCCTGGTTGAGCAAAATTATCCATATTTGCAAATATGTTAGCATAATAGTGCCAAAAAATAGGAATTGAAGACTTTTTGCTATATCTAATTTCTTTTTCTTTTTTTTTGAGAGGAAGAAAAGGCAGAGATGAAAGATGTAATTTTTTTTCTCCATCTTTTCTGTATCTGGTCATTGACATGCTCTTTCAGATATAATTTATTTTCCCTTTTAAACTCACTGAATTTAATGAATAGCACTGGTTTGTTGAGGAAATAATTTTAACAGTTTTAATGATTAAGGTCAAATAATGAGAGCTATTTGGGGAATTATGAAGTCTCACATAAGTATTTTTAAATTTATTTAAAAAACTAAAATTTCTAAGGCATAATTTGCTAGATTTTAATATTAGGAAGTCTTATTCTACAACTAACAGTCAATCAAAAACCAACGATGAAGTGTAGCATGAGTGACACAAAGGATATGGAACTTTAAAACTTTATTAACATGTTCTGAGTTATAAAAATTACATATAACTAGGGGCCCAGTGCACGGATTTGTGCACCTTGAAAGGAACTGTGGGCCACGAGGCTGCTGTGGGCACAGGGGCGGGTCTCTGCCCATCCTCCGCACCCCTGCCCAGCCCCTCCCACCATGGCTCCCAGTCCCCTAACAGCCAGCAGCCCCAGCTCCTGCTGCTGCCCCCAAATGCTGACAGCACTGGCCCCATTTGCGCCCACTGAAGGTGCAGAGTGATTGGGAGCGATTGGGGTCGGTGCCAACAGTGGGTGCGAGGGGACCAGCACCATCAGCAGCTGCTGTCCCGATAGCCCCTCAGAAGCAGGGGGAGGTGGAGTAGCCCCAGGGCTGGCAGCTGCTGCTCATACCCACTGATGGTGCAGAGCGATCGGGACTGGCCTCAGGCAGGTGTGAGTGGCAGCTTCGGTGCTGGCTGCAGGTACGAGCGGGGCTGGCGCTGACAGTGGGTGCGAGAGGCGGTTGCTGGCCCCAATTGCCTCTCAGGAGCAGGGGGAGGTAGAGAAGCCCTGAGGAGCGACTGGGGCCAGCAGCTGCAGCTCACACCTGCTGACGCTTGCCGAATGATTGGGGCCGGCCCTGTCAGCAGGTGCGAGCACCGGGCAGGACCATGGTATGCGGGAGCAAAGAATTTTCAGTAACCATCAGAGGCTTGCCCCGATGACAGCGACTGGTGCCCCACCTCGGTCTGGCACCTCAACTCACCTGCTCCACCATCCCACTGTGGCTGACACCCTCCATGTTCAGAACAGCACCATGATTAGACATTTATATACCTCATAAGTGATCACCCCATAAGTCTAGTACCTGTCTGGCACCATACATAGTTATCACAGTATTACTGACTATATTCCCTACGCTGTACTTTACATTCCTGTGACTCTTTTTATAACCGGCAATTTGTACTTACTAATCCCTTCAACTTTACATCCCCTTACCCCCTAATCTCCCTCCCATCTGGCAACCATCAATTTGTTCTCATTATCTATGAGTTTGCTTCTATTTTGTTTGTTCATTTTGTTTTTCAGATTCCACATATAAATGAAATCATATGGTATTTGTCTTTCTCTGACTTACTTCACTTAGCATAATATTGTCACAAATGGCAAGAATTCCTTCTTTGTATGACTAATACCCATTGTGTGTGTGTGTGTGTGTGTGTGTGTGTGTGTATGCATATCTTCTTTATCAGTTCATCTACCATTTTTATGGCTGAGTAATACCCACTGTGTATATGTACTATATCTTCTTTATCAGTTCATCTACCATTGGACATTAGGTTGCTTCCCTATCTTTACTATCTATATATATATAAGCCTAAGCGACTGGCTGATTGTTTGACCATCTGACTGGTAGCTATAAGGTGCACTGACCACCAGGGGATAGACACTCAACACAGGAGCGGAAACCACAGGCATGGAAACATGGAATAGACTGATGAATCTCAGAGGGAAGGGTGGGAAGAGATTAACCAAGGACTTTATATGCATAGTAGAGGCCTGGTGCACAGATTCGTGCACCAGTGGGTCCCTCGGGCTGGCATGTACCCTCTCACAATCTGGGACCTCTTGGTCAACATTGGAGAGCCAGTTTTGGCCTGATCTCCTCAAGCCAGGCCAAGGGACCCCACCGGTGCATGAATCTGTGCACCGGGCCTCGAGTTGTTAAATAATGCTGTAATGAACTTAGGGGTGCATACATCTTTTCAAATTAGTGTTTTGGGTCGCTTTCTATAACTCCCCAGAAGTGGAATTGCTGGATCATATGATAGTTTTGTTTTTAATTATTTGAGGAAACTCCATACTGTTTTCCATAGTGGCTGTACCAGTTCCACCACAGAGCACAAGCTTCTCTTTTTCCACATCCTCACCAACACTTGTTTGTTGATTTATTGATATAGAATCTGTACTATTTAGCATTCATTGTGCTTAGCATATAAAACTAAACAACCTGACATTTGAAGAACCAAGAAACGAGAACACTCTCAGGATAAAGGAAAATCAAGTAGTCCAACCCCCAGCTGAAGCAGAAGAGGGTTTTGCATGGCAGTTGTAACTGTCCCATACAACGAAGTAATGTATAGGCTATCACAGCTGAGGAATGGGAATGGTTTTTAAAAAGAACCAACTGGAAATTACAGAACTGAAAATAACTCACTCAGTGGACCTCATAGTCCAATGGAAATGACAGAGGAGAAAGAGGAAATGGGGCAGAAACAATGTTAGAAGTTAAAATTCCCCCACATTTTAAAGAAAAAAGCAGATTTACAGATACAAGGTGATCAAGGACCATCAAGCAGAGTGAAGTACAGGGCGGCCCGTACAGTCTTTCAGACGCAGAAACCGAAGGCGGAGAGCAAACCTCAAAAGCAGCAGGAGAAACAACACAGGGAACCGGAAGCCAATTAGTGGCTATTTCAGAAGCCGTGGTGGCCGGTGAGGGTGGAGCATCTTTAAAGCGCTGAAAAAAGAACTTCTCAACCAGAATTCTATATCCAGTAAAATGTTCTCCAAGATTGAAGGGATGGAGATGATGAAAAATTATAAAATGTATGTGATGGTTGCACAACAATGTAAATGAACATAATGCCACTGTATTGTGCCTTTAAAAATCAATGAAATGATAAATTTTATGTTATTTATATTTTCCCACAATTTTTTTTTTTAAAGAATGAAAGCAGCCTTGACCTGGTGGCTCAGTTGGTAGGAGCATTGTCCCCATACACCCAAAGATTTCAGGTTCCATTCCCAGTCAGGACACATACGTAGGTTGTAGATTCAATCTCTGTTGCAGGTGTATACAGGAGGCAACCGATCAATATTTCTCTCCACATCATTGCCTCTCTCTCTCTCCCCCCCTTCCTCTCTCTCTAAAACCAATAACAAATATATTCTCAGGTAAGGATTAAAAGCATATGTATATATTTTGGTGTCCCCTAAAAAATGTATATACACTTTAACAGTTGATAGCTCAGTTTTGAAGGTGAAATGTATTTTAATAAATACTGCCTTTATAATATTCAAAGTATGTGTACACATTTTTGGGGATACCCTATCCCAGTGGTCGGCAAACCTTGGTTCTCCACTCTGTTGACTGAATTTGCCGACCATTGGACTAGAATAAATGTTACCATGTAGGTGGAAGCTGTGAGGATTAGGCAATTGTGACAGTGGTTGGCAAACTCATTAGTCAACAGAGTGGCAAACCGTGGCTCCCAAGCCCTGGTTTGCCGACCACTGCCCTATCCTATCTAATAAAGAGGGGATATGCTAATTTACTGCCCCGCCTTCAAAGATGGTGGCGCCCATAGCCACAGGTGGTGGTGCCCAGTCCCCTCAGCCTGCCAGGTGCACAGCAAGGCTGGTCCCACCCCACATGCCTGCGTCTGGGGTCCCCTAGTCCCCTCAGTTCCCCAGCTGCCCAGGGTGCAGGCAAGCCTTGGATGGCGGCTGCCCAGCCACCCAGGGCCACTTGAGGCTCAGGAAACCAGGGCTGGCCGAGGCTTGCGCTGCCAGCAGTGGCAGCAGCAGAGGTGTGATGGGGCATTTCCTTCCCCTGATCTCCGGGTTGCCTCCTACCCCTGAGGGCTCCCGGACTGTGAGAGAGGGGCAGGCCGGGCTGAGGGACCCCTCCTCTAGTATGTGTGTGTGTGTGTGTGTGTGTGTGTGTGTGTGTATATATGTGTGTATATATATATATATATATATATATATATATATATATATATATAAGAATGAAGACAAAATAAAGACATTTTGGATAAAAGAAAATTAGAATTCATCACCCACAGGCCTGCACTTCGATTAATGCTAAAGGAACTTCTTAAAACTTGAAGGGAAATGACAGCAGGTAGGAACATAAATACTTGGGAAGGAATGTGGAACACTGGAAATGCTAAATATCTGGGGAAATACAAAACGATTTTTTCCTCTCTCAATTTCTTTATTAACTATATAAGTACTTAAAGCAAAATTATAACAATGTTGGTGGGGCTTATACCATTTGTGGCTGTGATGCTTAGAACAGCCCTAAGAGCAGCTATGAGGCTCTAGTGTTGCAGGACCTCTCTATTTTACAGGAAGTAGCACAATATTGACTGTAAGTGGACTATGAAAAGTTAATGACATATATTGTAATCCCTGGTGCAGCCACTTAAAACTACAAGAAATATGGCTAGAAAGCCAACAGAAGATTTGAAATGGATATTCAAATCGTTTTTTTTAAAAGGCAGGAAATGAACAGAGGAACAAAGTTTTCTTATTTTTTTTTTTTTTTTTACCCATTAAATGAGTAAAAGGAAATCGTTTTTTAAAAATTTGGGTTACAATAATATGATGGTAGCCGTTTAAAATGGAACTTTTTGAAAAACATTTATTACCATGGGAAAACTGCTCCCAGTGTTTTAACTGCTCCCAATGTTTCCCAATGTGAAAAACACAGGATACGCAGCCACTGTAGTATGACAATTAAAAAACACACATGGCAATATATTCATGCTGGAGGCCCGGTGCATGAAATTCATGGATGGGCGGGGGAGGGGTGTTCCTCAGCCCGGCCTGTGCCCTCCCGCAGTCGGGAGCCCTTGGGGAATGTCTGACTGATGGCTTAGGCCTGCTCCCTGTGGGAGCACACTGACCACCAAGGGGCAGCTCCTGCATTGAGTGTCTGACCCCTGGTGGTCAGTGGGCATCATAGTGACTGGTCATTCCGCTGCCAGGCCAAAACCAGCTCTCTGACGTCCTGAGGGGTCTCAGATTGTGAGAGGGCACAGGCCAGGCTGCGGGACTCCACCAGTGCACGGTCGGGGCCAGGGAGGGACGTGGGAGGTTGGCCAGCCAGGGAGGGACTGTAGCAAGGCTCCAGGGCATGTCTGGCCTGTTCACTTAGTCCCAATTGGCCAGACCCCAGCAGCAAACTAACCTACTGGTCAGAGCATCTGCCCCATGGTGGTCAGTGCACATTATAGCAACCGGTCGACCGGTTGATTATCTGCCCCCTCGTGGTCAGTGCATGTCAGTGATTGAGTGGCCTTAGCATATCATTAGCATGTTACGCTTTGATTGGTTGACTAGCCGACCGAACGACTGGACACTTAGCATATTAGGCTTTTATTATATAGGATAACCATACTTCATAGAAAAAAAAAAAGATGAAAGGAAATACACCAAAATGCCTTTTGGTAGTAGAATTATGGGTGTTTTAATGTCTTAGTCTTGTTACATTTCCCAAATTTTCTACAAAGAGCATGAGTTATCACAACATTTATGTTTTAGCTGTTGCTAGTATAGGCGTGTCTGAGGTGTAAGGAACCTCACCGGCAAGCAGCCTGTGAGGCAGTCCGGTGCTCACGTTCCTCTCTCAGCCTCTCCTGAGTGTGGGCTGGCGGCTCACCTCTCACAAACAGATCTGACCCTAGTGATGGAGTGTCACCTCTGAGATTAGGTTACAAAGACTTCTGTCTTACTCGCCTTACTCTGTCTGTCTGTCGCAGCTGTTGCTCTGGGGCAGTGGTCGGCAAACTGAGGCTCGTGAGCCACATGCAGCTCGCGAGCTGCAGTTTGCCGCTCTCCTGACTAACAAGTTTCCGACCACTGCTCTGGGGGCAGCTGGCTCACATGCTCTGTGGCGGGGACCACCTGGCAAGGAACTGAGGCTTCTGGCTGGTGGCCCTGCATGGCTGGCTGAGCCCTCCTGAGAGGAGCCTGGCCGTGGCCCCCGGCCCAGTTAGGTTTGGCCCCTGCTGCCACCCTGATTGCAGTCCTGTGGGGAACTCTTAGTCACAGGCACCCAGCTGTCCCCACCTCCTGACTCGCAGAAACTCTGAGGTGATAGGTGTGTGGTCTGAAGCTACTGAGTTTGGGTTGACTGGTTAAGTAACAATAGGTAACTAATACATCCTCTTAAGCAGGTCAGTATCTTACTGACTTTCTCCCCTCCTCCCTCCCACCTGCAGTCCTGAGGGAAGTGTTCCAGTTTCTTCATGGTCCCCTTTATTTTTCAACATTTCCAGCAAGGCATCGCATGTCCTCCTCTTCATCTTTCCATCATTTCTGCCAGCCCAGTCGCCGCTCTTTGATACGTCAACAAAAGAGAACCAGCTGACTCTAGAGTCATTTAGTCTGTTTCTTTGGAGACTTCCCCTGCTCCCTTCAAAAGCCAGAACAAGATGTGGCTCCTTGTGATCGAGAGCCTAGAGCAGTGGGTCACAGCCTGCTTTTTGTCCCTGTGTCGCATCTCGAGGAGGATGTCACACAGAGGAGCCAAGCTGAGTTGTGCACTTTTGGCCACTGCGTGAAAGAGCCAGTGGCCACGTGTGGTTCCCAGCTCCCCAGCTCCAAGCCACTGTCACCCTGCGGGCATGTTGGCTGACTTGCTAAGAATCGGCCGTAGAAAATTCTCTGGCCTGGAGTGCACTGAACGCACACGTGACCGCCCACATCCTAGTCCCATCTCAGCTTCAGCTTTGCCACGTCTTCATCCTCAGGCCCTGCATCCGAAGGCCTGCACATTGAGAGCCGCTGTTTCCTTAGCGCCAGGGAAAGAACCCCCTGTGAGTGAGTGTTGAACGTGAGTGTTGAGTATTTTAAAGCTGAGCGGAATTTGCAAACTCTAATAGAAGCCACCACTGTCCCCAGACCGTGACGAGTTACAGGGGGAAATAGCACATCTCACCTAATTGAAAATATCTGCCAATTGAAAATTAGTTTCTCATGAATTGCCTCCTTATTCTTTTAGTTCACACGTAACAGAGTGGACATTTGGTGATGGGCTTTTCAGGGCTGTCCCTGCGGCCATCGGCCGCCTCGCACCGTTCCTGGCTGCGTTAAGTGTCCCCAGGCAGAGGATTAAGTCGTGGTAAAAGCAGACTCTGGTTTTACCCAGAGGTCACGGAGCGCCCCTCTTCCCTTGGCAGCCAGCAGCATTCTTATTACACTTCATTTATCTACTTGGGAGCACCCGGGAGGACCAGCTGGGCCCCTGTCTGCACTCATCAAGAGTTAATTTCTGAGTGAGGTGCTGTGGTCATGAACAAGTGCAGAAGGTCCCCGGTGGTCCTGCCAGACGAGAGGGGCCCTTAATTAGCGGCAGCGCTCAATCAGGCCACTTAACCCGCCACGGGGCTGGGCTGGTCATGTCCCCCTGCCACCCTCCGGTACACGCAGCCCGCAGCCCGGCTCTCACGTGCGTTTGTGTGGCCCGGGATGAGGAAGCCGGCACAGATCCAGCCCCATGCACTTCCAAGGGGTAGTGGGCTGCTTTTATTTTTGGCAGAGGAGTGAAAGTTAGTAACAGAGACACTCCCCCTCCTCCCCCCCAATATTTGGGAGCCGCTTTCTGTCTTTGCCAAGTTCACATTTCCCAGACTGGACATCCTCCTGGGTCTCTCCCGCTGCTATCAGAAGCCATCATGTCCTGTGACAGGCACTGCTGAGAGCTAAGTGTGCTGGCAGTCAGAAGACCTCGCTAAGCTTGAGGTCTTGTCCCAACCGCAATCTCCAAAACACGTTTTTTTTTCAGCCGCAAAGTAGAGGTGATTGTACCTGGCTTGTGTACCTGGCAGAGCTGTTGGGAAGATCAAATATAGAAACAGTTATGAACTGTCAAACATTATACAACTCTGAGGTGAAATTATTGGATGCCAGGTTTGGGTCACTTAAAAATTTTTATTTTTTGTTAATCTTTACCATGAGGATTTTCTTTTTTTTTTTTTTTTGAGAGAGTGAGAGGGAGAGAGGGAGGAATGGGGAGAGAAAGAGAAAGAAACATTGATGTGAGAGAAGCACATTGATTGGTTGCACACATGCCCTGACTGTGGCTGGGGATTGAACCTGTTACTGAGGTATGTACCCTTGACCAGGAATTGACCCTCAACCCTTCGATCTGCAGGATGGCATTTGAACCCCTGAGCAAAACTGGCCAGGACAAAGTTCATTCATTATAGCCAAAGGAGGTGTTTATTTTAAAAGTCACATAGAGAGCACCAAAACCTTGCTAGATACTTGTACTTTATTAGAAATGCTGTCTAATGCAGCATTTAATAGCAGATGAATATATGCATTCCTCAAGCTCTGGCCACATGACTCGGCTGCACACTGAGGACCCTGGCAGACAGAGGGTCAGTGTATAGGAGGAAAGGGGGGAGTCCCTTAGCTCAGCGTGGCACCTCGCTTAGTTCTGAGACCCTCAGGGCCCCATTAGCGGAGAAAACTGGAGGCAGGCTGAATCACTTCTTCAGGTCCCAGGCCAGGCCAGGTGATGTGGGGAGGATCCACCTGAGTCCATGAGCAGAACCCTCACTCACCTCTGGTCAAGGTCAGCTTCTGATGGCACATGGCAAACCCGGCGTCTTTCCTCCCCCAGTGCATAACAGAGTTTACGTACCACCAGTGGCTCGCATTCTTCTGGGTGATCAGAGCCCACAGAACGAAAGTGGAGCAGAGGAATGTGGGGGTTGAGTGAGTGGCAGTTACAGCACCTGCTGGGAGCACCGCATTGAGCAGGACCAGCCAGGAGGAACTAATGGGCCTCATGGTCGGCCCGGAGGGTCCCAGCCACAGGGAGAGTCACCCTCGGGCTGGGCGGCGGTTGGTAGAACACAGTCATTGAAGGTGGAAGTGCCTCGTATTTTCAAGGTGACGGTAAATTGTAAGCCTGCTCTTTATTTACCTGGCAGATGGGAGATGCCAAGTCCTGGTGTAATGAAGCATTATGTTAGTATAGCGAAAGGAAACTGCCCTCCTGATGGAACTCATTCTCACTAAAAGCTCCTGGTCTGTGTGGGGGTCGCCTGGGAATGGACGTGTATACTGGTGTGTGTATGTGTGTGTGTGTGCAGGCGCTGCTCCTGACGGGAAAGTCGAGACTAAATTGCCCGTTACATTGCCTAATTCCACCTGGCAGTTTCCTGAAGTGGGTGGTGGATAGCAAATCCATTCCTGTTTGCGAGCTTTTTTTTTTTTTTTACCCTAGAAAATTTCTTTTTACCTGTGGTTTTCTTTTTTACTTTTGCTTTGGAAACATGGAAATGATTCATGTAGAATGACTTTGACGGCGAGAAAAGGCTTGAAATTGAGGAATAAATCAGCCACTGGATAGTTCTTGCAGCCAAAACCTGTCGGAGCCAAAAGCTCCTGCCGTGTCTGGAACCTCGCTCTGGGCCTCGTGGGCATAAACTGGAACCTTGGCAATAAACTTCTGGACACAGGGTCTCCCTATGCCAGGGTTTCTGGAATCCAGATTTAATATTGCACATTCCTCCTTGTTTTGAAAGGAGGAAATCATTATTTTAAATATTGAGGCTAGACAGAGAACATGGTGAAGGAAGCTGGGGACAGGCCATCTGCTTGCTCTAAGACTGCCCTTTGAATTTCGTCCTATCATGGCCACCTTGTCCATGGAGGACAGTGCCCCTGGCCAGCTCAAGCTTTGAGTTCTGAGCATTGTGTTCTGATCTGTCTTCAGGCTCCATCTGGCTCACTGTCACCATGACAACGGTGTTAGATGTAGAAGTCGCTTTCAGTTAAGGCTTTAGGGTTGGGAACCTGACTCGGCGGAGTTCTGCCCTGCACCATCATTAATTTTTAATTTAGTAACACTTGCCCATATCTGTACCTATGTCTTTGACCTTCAAAATAAGAACTACAGGTTGTTCCCAGCTGGCATGGCTCAGTGGTTGAGTGTCAACCCATGAACCAGACAGTCACGGTTCGATTCCTGGTCAGGGCACATGCCGGGTTACAGGCTTGATTCCCAGTGTGGGGTGTGTAGGAGGCAGCCAATCAGTGACACTCTCTCATTATTGATGTTTCAATCTCTCCCTCTCCCTTCCTCTTTGAAATCAATGAAAGTATGTTAAAAAGGAAGAATTGGGGTTGTATTTTGGGATTGTTGCCGTATTAATTCCTGTCTCAGTCTTTAAACGCTCCTCGGAAAGGCTAATAAGTGCTAGCTTACTGGTAAAGGTGGCTTGCTCAGGCTGCTCTATCCACTCCGCCCTTATGGACTGTAAGGATGGCGCCATTTTGATGGACTCGCATTGCATTGAATTACATTGAGATGAAAAGGTAACCCCGTTCTATTGTCAGTCTGTCCAATCACAGCACCTCCTTTGTTCTTGAAGCTGGGTACGGTGCAAAGCAAGGGCTTGCAATCTGCATCCAAAGGGCAGGGCCGTATGACTTAGCTGGGTCACTTACCTGCTTGGACACTGACTTTTCTAAGCCTTAGTTCCTTCATCTGTAAAGACAGTAGCAGTAGCACCTTTTCAAGTTTTTGTAGTGACGAGTAAATAAGACATAGTTGAAAGTGCCATGTGAATAATTGTAAAATACATGTCAGATGTACACTGTATCTGTATATTTAAAAGCCTAAGCAACCATTATGACTGGTCAACCAAACGACCTGTCTACCAGTCGCTATGATGACACACTGACCACCAGGGGGCAGACGTTCAATGCAGGTGCACTCCCACAGCCAACCCCTGCGGCAGCCAACCTCCCACGGTCCTTCCCGCTGGCCGGGCCGAGGGACCCACCCATGCACAGATTCGTGCACTGGGCCTCTAGTGTGTAGATAATGCTCCTGGCAGAGAGAGTTTAGGTGATTCCCAGTCCTGCTTCATTTCCCCTGGGCACACAGCCCCCTCATGGCTCAGCTGATGTTAGGTGGGTGGTCAGTGGTCAGTGGTCAGGTGGATGTGAAATGTGCATCTTCCATGCCAGGCCCTGAGAGTCTCCCGCTCACTCCCCTCTGCCCTCCATTGCGAGGTTGGGATGGTCTGGGAGAATGTCAGTGCGACAGGCGGGAGAGGCCAGTCTCTGAGTCCCCTCTTGGAGGAGAGAGCCCTCTGACGAGCCAGCACGTGGCCACTGCTCGTGGGGTTCTTTCCGTAATAGTAGCCCACCCTGGTTGCTACAGACTTGGAGAGCATTTTCTTTGCTATTCTTAGCATGTAAGTTAATTGTATTTTTATATAATTTACAATACATACACCATAAATATACTCTATTACTTAGTCTACTTATATAATGTCATATATAATATTGTTACTAGAAGTACAAAAGAAAAGCAACCTGTATGTAGTTTTTATAAATAGGACATTTTAAGTTTTACTAAAATTTGTATCTTAACACACACGGAAAGTGAGTAGTCTCATTGAGAGGCGAATTCCTGGTGGAAACATTAATAATAATAAAAGATTAGCTGCCGTTGATTAAGCACTTACCGTGTGCTAGACAGACTATGCTAAGAACTCTGCAGCTTTGCAGAAACGATATGAGGACCTGGTTTCTAAAATGTAGAGCAGGCAACTACTAAAATCAACTTCTGGTGGACAGTTGACAGCTGAAAAATTACATGGTCTCTCTCGTGAACTGGATGTGTTTTGGCTGGCATGATCAACAATAATAATTCAGGGGACCATGGCTTCCTTGTGATCTACCAATCTGTTCTTTAACACACACACACACACAGCCGACGATGGTTGCCTGCATGCCTCTTCTGTGTGCATTAAACACCCAAGCATTATATCCACCATCTCGTTTCCAGAGGCAAACGCCGCCATTGATTACACGCCCACGGTATCGCCACTCACAAAAGCTTGGTGAGGGATTGTTCTCAGGTCTGTAATCTTATCTCTCTCCTCAGTACCGCTCTCCACTCCCCACATTAAGTGGACAGAATTCACACCCAAAGTGAAGAAACTGCAGCCGGCGCTGCACTCACTGCTCCTGGGGCTCTGTAAGCACGGTTGGGTCTGAAGTTGTGCGAGGCGGAGGTGGGTGCTTTAGAATGGCAGATGACGGGACCGGAACTTCCGGATAGCGCCTTACACTGAGGTGAACGAGATGCTCTAAAGATGAGCATGGAGGCTGGGGGGGCCCACGCCCGAGACCTGGGTTCAGGTCCCAGTCCAGCCACTTCCATGGGTCCTCATCTGTAAAGCAGAAATAATCATAGGACTTTCCTGCCTCTGTTCCTCACCAGTAAATAGAGTTAATAACAGGCGATGTCGTAAGATGAGTGCGTCATTTTGTGAGTGCTCAGAGGGTGCCTGCCCCAAAGTCCCTGTGTCTGCGGCTGCCTGTGTTCGTGTGAATGTCGGTTTCTGCCTCGCTGAGTGCCCCGTCACAGTCTCTGTGCTCAGCTCGCTGTGACATGCCTATTGTGTTCATGTGTGCCTGTTTGCTCCCCGAGCGCTTGTGGCGTGCCTGCTGTGTGCCGGACACGGTGCCAGGAGGGCGTTCCAAGTATGTCCGCGCCCGTGTTCTGTTCTCAGGGGGAGCACTCCGCTTGCCCACTGCCACGCCAGCACGGAGTCGGGTGTCCTCAGGTACTCATTGTGGTCTTCCTCCCTGATGACGTGATGGGTCGAGCTGGCCTAGAGTCTGTGGGGTCATTTGGGCTCACGACAATCTGTCCCGAAGCTGTTGGCCGGCAGTCTCCGCGGCGATAGTAAGCACCGCTAATCCATGTGGAATTGGATTGTTTGAAGCTGACATCCTCAATAGAAAGCTGGCCAGGTTTTCCTCAGGAGGCGGTAAATGTTTACATTTTACTGTTACTAGTTCCTCACAAACAGCCCTGTGATGTTGGCTACTTTCTGAATTGCCATTTTCCCAGATTTGAGAACGGAGGCTTTGAAGCTGGAGTGACTTCTGAGCCTGCTGGCTGAATCCGGGCCTGGATTTGTGGGGCCCCGGTGTCTGCTCCGGGGAGATCGGGCAGAGCCACGTTGGGTCGAGCTGTTGGACCGGCTGCAGCTGCTTCTGGGTCAGAGAGGTTGGGAGGCTGCCCTTTATTAGCACACGCCGATGGCACGTGTGTGGTGTCCACGCCTTGGGGAGTGTCCCCTACTCCCTGGCTTTAAATATCTTGAAACGGATGGCTTCCAAATTTACATCTGCACTCTCCCCACCAGCTTAGATTCTCATACTTATTTGACTGGATATATAAATAAACTATCGTTAGACTTAGATATCTAATTTTTACATATCTAAAAGACATCTTAAAAGTACCTTGCCGCAGTAATCAAGATAGTATATAGTGGTAGAAGAGTAGAGGTATGAATTAATGAAACATAGTAGAAAGTCCAAAAATAGACTTACATTTGTATGTCCAATTGATTTTTTAAAATATATATATTTATTTATTTTAGAGAGGGAGAGAGACACATGGATTGGCTGCCTCCTGCATGCCCCATATTGGGAATCAAGTCCAAACCCTGGGCATGTGCCCTAACTGGGAATCAAACTGGTGACCTTTTGGTGCATGAGATGACACTCAACCCACTGAGCCACACCAGCCAGGACTCCAATTGATTTTTGATAAGTTGTCAAGTTCATTCAGTGGGGAAGAGCATTATTTTAATAAATGGTGTTCAAACAAAAAAAAAAAGTAGATAAGAGAGTGAATGAATCTCTACCTTGATTTGATACCATATGGAAATTAACTCAAAATGGATCATAGACCTAGTATCAGAACTAAACCATTAAACTTCTGAAAACCTTTGTGACATGGATATAAGGAAATATGTTTTTAAGACACTAAAAGCATGAGTTATAAGAGGAAAAAATGACTTACTTTAACCAAAATAACTTTTTGTTCTTATTATAAGGCACAGTTAAAACAGAAAGGCAAGCCACAGACTGGGAAAAAATATTCGCAAACCATTTGTCTGACAGAGGGCTTATAGCCAGAATATATAAAGAACCTTATAACTAAATATTGAAGACAACCCAATGTTTTTTAAAAGGCACAAGCTTTGAAAAAAACACTTAAAAAACCAAACACATGTGAATGCCGGAAGGTTCATGAGAAGATGCTCAGTATCACGGGCTTCGGGGAAATGCAAGTTGAACTACAGTGAGCCACCATTACTCACGCATTGGTGGGCTGACTCGGCAACAGACAGATGCGGGGAAACCGGACCTCTCCTCCAGGGCTGGTGGGAATGCAAAATGATGCGGCCCCCTGAAAACATGCCGGCGATGTCTTACGAAATTAAATGTACGCTCACTATATGACCCAGCCATGCTACTCCTAGGGATTTTTTGCCCAAGATAAATGAGAACATATGTCCACTCCAAGTCTTACATGCAGATGTCCATGGCAGTTTTATTCAAAGCAGCCCCAAACCAGAAACTACATAATCTTTTATCAGTTAGTAAATAGATTACCAAACTGCTGGAGTACTACTCAGCGATATAAAGGAGCAAACTATTAATACATGAATTACTGTGGGTGGGTCTCGGAAATATGCGAAGTGAAAATCCATGGTTTTGCCCAGCTGGAAGCCCTATGTGATTGCCCCGCACATGTGGGCCTCAGACAGGGTAACACACACTCCCTGCCTCAGATCCTCTTCCCCTGCCTGGAACATTCCTCTCGCTTTAGGCTCTACTCACATGTCAGCATATGAAAGAGGCCTTCCCTCACCATCCTTTTCAAGACCTAGCAGCCTCCACTCTCTTGTTCCAGCCTTCTTACCTAATATAACATGTGCTGTTTATCTAATTCCTACTATATTGTTTGCTGCTGTATTCCTTGGTCCCTAAAATAGTGATATATAGTAAGTGTTCAATAAGTAATTCCAAAGTCAATTAGGTGAATGCGCAAGTCAGCAATGCAGGCCGCAGGGTAGGGGAGATGGCAGATTTTGTGTGTCTGGTCAGGATATATACCATTGCTCGCTGCTGACAGCTTTCCTTTTCCTTCTCATCCACTCGTGCCCAGCAAGCTAGCTCTGTGTATCTTCGAGACACTGATGAAATGCACACCAGGAGCGAGTGCAGATGCGTTTACTAGGTTCAAATTGGAAATCCTTCGTGTTTTTGCAAAGATGTTAAAATAGAGTTTTTTACACAGGAAGCTTCTCAAATGATACATAGCACACTGATTATTAGTCCTCCTAAACCCCTGCCCCCACTTATAAAAACAGAAATATAAGGTGAAATTAGGAGGAGATAATTCTACTATTTGTGAAATGTTAGATCTAAATGCTATTAAAATAGCTATGGACCTGGGACTGATACTGTTTTCTGATATTATCCCTCTATTCTGTTGCTGCAGATGTTTCTTTTAATGCCAGACGGGAAGATTTTAGGCATAACACAAATACTGCCTTTTGATGGCGCAGTCATAAATTATGTAGGGAGAGTGGTAAGAGAGATTGTGGTCAAAAGTCATCTACATATATAAAAAGCTAAGCGACCGATGCATCCGCGACACCTGGCTGTGTAGGGCGACCAGGCTGACAGGGGGGTTAGTGAGGGGCAACCCTGATTGAGCAGCAGGCTGAATGGGCCTGCAGAGGGTACAGTAAGGGGCAATCAGGCCAGCAAGGCGGGGCGGGCACTAAGGGCTGACCAGTCTGGCAAGGGGGGCAGTTGGGGGCAACCAGGCTAGCCAGGGGAGGGCAGTTGGGGGCGACCAGGTCAGCAGTGGGGGGGAGCATTAGGTGTGATCAGGCAGGCAGGTATGTGAGCAGTTAGGAGCCAGTGGTCCCTGATTGTGAGAGGGTACAGGCTGGGCTGAGGGCACCCCCCTTTCCCGTGCACAGATTTCATGCACTGGGCCTCTAGTCTTTACATAATAAACGTGTTGAGTTAGTCTGATGATCTCTGTATGTTACTGTACATTCTGCATGCTTCTTTCCCCCGGTCCCGAGTTCTTCCTTCTGGGAGTTACCACCCGTAAGCAGGGGCTTACGTATTTGCGCGGACCTGAGATCATGCTAGAATCACGGAACGAGTCCGGCAGCTTTTCTTTTTCTAATTTGTGGGACATAATGGAATGTTTTCAAAGTTAAAAACTGCAGCTGTTTTGAACCCCAGTAGTGTTTGGTTTACTTAAGCCACCAAAATATTTTTTTAAAGCCTTGTCCTTAATTAACCTTTTAAATTAAAAAGATGCTTTTCTAGTTTCACTGTTTTTCTTTTTTCCAGTGAATGACCTAAATTAACTGTCCAGTTAATTTTTAATGAATATTTATTCACTCATTCGTTTGACATTCATTTAGATTTATTGGGCATTTGCTCTGCACAGAGCATTATCCCAGGCCCTGGGGGAGAAATGAATGGCAAGAGTCCTTCCCTCATTTCTTCCAGAAGGGAAACACACATCTCCTTCGCGTAAGACAGCATGTCTCGTTCTCCAAAGGAAGCGGTTGGACCGCTGGGGACCCTCAGACATTTGTCTGACATGGAATACTAATGTTGTATGTTTTTCGAGCTCTAAAGTAGTCATAGTCTCAAATTTTGTAGTTTCAGTTAGAAAAGTACATAACCATTTATTTGTCAAATATTTAATTACTAGAGGCCCGGTGCATAAAGATTTGTGCACTGGGGTGGGGGGAGGGTGGAGTGGTCCCTTAGCCCGGCCTGCCCCCTCTCACAGTCTGCCTCCTCCTGTCCATCTGCGGGAGGTAACCCGGCAGATCAGGGGAAGGTGCCACCCCACACCCCTGCTGCGGTGCCACTGTTGGCTACCATGGCTGTCAGCCTTTGGCTCTCCCTTCTTAGTGCTGGTCCCGCCCCCTGCCTACTGGTGGGGGATGATCTGGGGCCAGGCCGGCTGGGGGAGGGGCTGGGGGAGGTTGAGGCACAGCAGAGTGCACCCCGTCCAGCCTCTGCGGAGGCATGGCCCGCGCCCTGTCTCCGTGGCTGCCTCTGAGGAGGGGCAGCACTGGACCGGGACCGCACAGCCCTCTCTTCCGCTGCCTCGGTGGAAGGGGCTGTGGCACCGGACCAGCCTGCGCGGCTGCCTCTCCCGCACCCCTCTGCGGAGCAAGCTGCGGCACTGGACCGCTGTGCTGAGGCCGCTCTAGCGGTGGCGGTGGGTCTCATCCCCCACCTAACCCTCTGGCTTCCGGCGCCTCTTCTGTGGCTGTGGCCCTCACAGCAGCTGTGGCTTCATCTGGAAGTCTGGTCTAATTAGCATATTACCCTTTTATTAGTATAGATTATATTTAAATTCTCAGCCAAGGATATTTTTGTATTGATTTTAAAGAGAGAGGGACACAGAGGGAGAGAAGCTTCAATGTGAGAGAAACGGTTGCTTCCCGTAAGCACCCCTACTGGTTATCTAACCCAGAGCCTTATGGTGTACATAGGGGATCACACTCCAACCACTGAGCCACCGGGCCGGGCTCACCAGGTATTTAAAAGTACCTAGTGTGTGTGTGGCATAGGAACTGAAATTTATTCAGTGCTTGTTCCAAAGGCTGTCGCCATTTTGAAAAATGCTTGTCATCCTTTATTCCCGTGTTAAATATATTTAAAAAGTGTTTGTCCATCTTGCCCTGCTCTGCACATGGATGTGACACTCATGAACAAGCACTACCGTGACTCCTAGCAGAGGGGGCGGTGCTTTCCTCAGAGTGTCCAGCTCAGGTGTGATGACAGGGCGTGGTTCTGAAAAACAAGTAAAGGCTGTGGTTTCTGAATTCTTAACCCGGTGCCTTTGCCAGAGAACAAAGTCGGGTTAATCAGTCGTCCCCCTCTGTAGTGAGGCTCATTCCTTAGCTCCGTGGTCGGCAAACTCATGAGTCAACAGAGCCATTTATCAACAGTGCAATGATTGAAATTTCTTTTGAGAGCCACATTTTTTAACCTTAAACTTCTTCTAACACCACTTCTTTAAAATAGACTCGCCCAGGCTGTGGTATTTTATGGAAGAGCCACACTGAAGGGGCCAAAGAGCCGCATGTAGCTTGCAAGCTGCGGTTTGCCGACCACTGCCCTGGCTGATCACCTGTCCCAGGGCTAAGCATACCATCTCCAAGGCAGTGGCTCCCAAAGGAATAGCCTTGTCCAGCGCTCTCCACAGTGTCACCTGTCCCTCACCTGCAGACCACTGATTGGGTTCCCGGCTGGCTGGCACAGCTGACCCTGGCACATCGGAACCCAGCACCTGGTCCCACCCTCCGCCTGCTCAGCCCAGGCTGCTTCCTCTCGGCAAGGGGCACCCCGTTTTTGTGGTGGTAGCGGAATTCTTGGACCCCGCATGGACGCCTGTCCTTCAGGAATCCAGGTCCTCCTCCAGTCCTGTTGGGCCCACTTTCAGAATGTGCCTCGAATGCTTCCACTTCTCCGGGTGCTGGCGCTCCCAGCTCAGCAGTTACTTGTCGTGGGAACGGGGGTGCCTCTTACAGGCGACCCTGGAGAGTGACATCAGTGCCTCATCTACAAAGGGGGCTGTCACAGTCCCCGGCCTGGCGCCGTCCGGGTTAAATGGGACAGCAAGCAGCCGCTCACGAAGGGCTGCCAGAGAAGACTGATGAGGACCCTCAGCGGAGCCACACAAGTGCCCTCCGGCAAGCTGACGTGGCAAAGGTCAGCGGGGACTGCCGAGGTTCCCCCCCTTCCCATGCCTGGCCCCGCACGGGGAGTGGTGTCAGCGGGGCAGCTGTCGGTGGTCACGCAGATGCCAAAGGGAGCTCGCCCTCCTGCCGGGCGCCGTGTGGCAGCCTCTCTGCTACAGAAAAGGCTGCCTGTCCCAGGGGGCAGTGCGCAGAGCCTCCTGAGCGCTGCCAGGCCATTTAACGGGTCCTGCAGGAGCGTCACTATTGGCACCTGGTTAACGGGTTGGGGACTGAGGGACCCTGCGCCGAGTTTGTCTTTTCCTGTTCTGTGCGGCAGGGCCCAGGGCCTTGCGGACAGGTAGAGCATCTTCTGCCCGGTTTCGGGGCGCGAGCTCCTGTCTGGCCACCCCTGCCCCCGGAAGACTGCTTTTCTCAGGTCTGCGCCCCTGGGGTTCACAGGGTGAGCCCTGCTCAGCCATCCCGACCCGCCTTTTAAATGGTGAGAAGGACGCCTGTTTTAACCGGTTGCTTCTCCTTTTTTCTTTTCTTTTTCCCTCTTCCCTTTCAAAGAGTGTGTTTTGGGGTCCCCTCGCAAGGTTTATGAAGCTGCGGAAACCTGATCCTGTGGTCTCCCGGCCAGGCCTTTTGAAACGGCCGCATTCCACATGGCGGTGGGCCCTGCCTCCGTGGCCCCGGCTTACGTGGCTCGTGGGGGCCCCCTTCCAGGGCGCTCGGGGCTCTCCGGGTCCCAGGCTGCCCATCGCATGTCCCCATCACTCTCTCTTTCTCGCCGACGGCCCAGACCCACCTAGAGTAGGTTACAGTTAATGGGGTGCGAAAACCCACATGGTAGGAGAGAAGGCGCAGGTGAGGTCACGCCGCTTCCTCCCGGGAGGCAGAGTGATTTCTCCCCTCTGGCTCCCGCGCCGAGCACTCACACAAAAGGGCTCTTTTCATGTTTGATGTATGGCCTTTAAAAGCGAGCCCTTCGTGTTTTTTCATTTCTGGTTCCTACCTCTTGGCCGACCCAGCAGGAATTTGGCAGTTGGCTGTGCTGCTTCTCGCAAAGGCTGAAAGCCGTGTCGCTGAGGGTCCCTGGCTGCTGGGAGGACGGGATGGGTAGGCTGAGCAGGTTGGGGGGCCACGGGGCGCCCCACTCCAGTTGGGGTGTATTCAGCGACTTCACCGCTTGTAGACACTGATAGCCAGCACACCGGGGGCCCCTTAGGATTCTGGCTGCCGTCTATACGTTCGGAGTTTTCAGAAGCAGGAGGGTTTTTAGGGCATAGTGAGGTGGGTGCGGATTTCGTTTAGGACAAGCGCATACTTGGCTGTATTTTCCCTCGTGTGAAATCTTTTCTATGGCGACTCAGTGTTCCAAAGGATCCTCGATAAGGCATCTTTAACCCGCTGTAGGTACAGGCAAGCTCAAAAACATGAGGCACACCTCAGTGTGCTGTTTCATTTCATTCTGCTGGCAAAGGACATTGCCCAACACCCGAATTCTGTGCCATAAAAGCATCGGAAGCCACACCAGTGCCGGATCAACTGATAGGAGTGATGGGGAAAGGCATACTGTAAGGAAACTCTGCCACCGTCACCATCTTGTACATGGAGAGAACACCCAGATCCTGCCCTCTTCTCTTCCCAACACACAAGTGCTGTTTCAGGCTGACAGGTGACGCCCACAGGTGCCCCGGAGCGTCCTGCCCGCCTCCCGGTGCACACAGCCCTCGTGCTGAGTCTCAGCTGACCGACGTGGAGCCTTCTCTCTGCTTCTGGCTCTTTCTCTGTGGATGAGCAGAACCTGAGACTCTGAGGAAGGCAGCTAAGCAGAGGATGTGTCTTTATGCTTATTTGTATGTCTTTACTCTGAGTATAGGAGTCAGGGTAATACAATAGAGCCCTACTTCATGATCCTTCACAATACATGGAAGTCTCTTCACTCACAATATAGCCAAAAACGAAGCAAACATAACATGGCTTGTTTCTTTAAGTGCCAGTATTTGAGACAGGCAAAGATATCATGAAACAGGCACTCTTCTTAAGCCTTGGTGAGACTATCAGTCGGAACAGTCTTTTGAAAAACAACTTGATGGTGGCATTAAGGAACCAAGAGAAGTTCATATGCTTTGGCCCAATAATTCTTCTTCTAGACACTTGCCCTTAAAAAAATCAGATGTATGGGAGAATCCATACTCAGGAAGAGTTACTATTAAACACATTGTATACAGTAATTTAATGGAATATTATCCACCAACAGACTGTGTAGAGAAATGCTCAGATAAATTAAAAAGCAGGTTAAAATAAATTATTTGTAGATTAAAATCTTAAAACACGCATCTGGCCAAGCGTAACCCTATACACCAAAAGGTTGCAGGTTCGATTCCTGCTCAGGACATATCGAACCTGCAACCTTTTGGTGTATAGTGTTACGCTTGGCCAGACGGTTCTATTCCCAGTCGGGGCACATATGGGAGGCAACTAATTGATGTTTCTCTCTCCATCAATGTCTTCCCCCCCACTCTCTCTCTAAAAATCAATAAAACATTCTCAGGTGAGGATTAAAATAAAATTCTTAAAACACGCATCTGAAAAAGACCTAGAAAATATGGAAAAGTGATAATAGTTGTGATAGGGTGAATGATTATATCTTTCATTTCTATTTTCTACGCTAACCATAGTACAGTTACTTTCATAAATTAAATATCCTACATACTTCTGAGCACGGTAAAGGAAACGTTACTTTGGCCTTGACTAATTTAGAACTCATGACTGTGGACAGAGTAAACTGAGATTTCCTTTGTTTATGGACACAAAAAAATTATAAGTAAGGAGCATGTTTAAATTACTTGGATAGTTAAAGCTGAAGTCATTCTTTAGCACAATTTTCATTAATTGGATTAATTGAAAGAGGTAGACTGCATTAAGTAATTGTTCACATTAAACTAGAGTTATCTGACACTACAATTTGTTCTCTGACATGCGGTGGATGAGGGGGTGTGCGGCTGGGGGAGGGGATGTGTAGATTTAAGAAGGAAGAAAAAATTGCCTCAAATTATGAGTGATTCTCAACTTTTCTAATGATCCTTTCATACAGTTCCTTCTGCATGTTGTAGAAATTATTTTCATTACTACTTCATAACTGTCATTTTGCTATTGTTATGATCCACAGGTTGAGAACCGCTAGCAGGGTCGCCTAAGACCATCGGAAAACACAGATATTTACATTACGATTCATAACAGTAGCAAAATGACAATTATGAAGTAGCAGCGAAAATAATTTTATGGCTCAGCACAACATGCGGAACTGTATTACAGGGCCGCAGCGTTAGGAAGGTGGAGAACCACTGCTGTAATAGTCATTTTGTTGCCTTTTTCTAATAAAGTAATGAAGATATCATCTGCTAACTAACTGGAGGGACTCTCAGACCTATTAGAACTTTCTTAAAGAATGTGTATCTGATCTTAAAACAAAACCTTACAACATCTAACTGCTGGCAGTTACAGAGCTCTGGCATAGGACTGCACCCCAGTCAGTGGGAAATGGGGTGATGGCCGTTGGGGCTCCCCTGCATGTCTCTGTATTATAATAACGAATTATTCATCTTTCCCAAAGAAGTTATTTATCCTCAATAAAAATTCCTTTGAGTTTTTATAACTTCAGGATCCTTTTAATAACACACTCATTTTCTATAATAATCTCCGACTGGAACGCAGCGCATGAGCCTCTCCCGAGGCCCCGCCCCCGGCCCCCTCCCTCCCTCCCGCCAGACCTGGCCGGGCAGGGACTTTCATGTGCTCCTGCGTTTTAGTGCGCGTCGTAAAAAGCGTTATGAGAAGTTCCAGGCAGTTTCATTTCGTGCAGGCACACCCGGCAAGCTCGATTTCATTAGGATGGTGAGCTCCGTTTACTGTTCCTGGCTTTATGAGGGTCACTCGCTGGGATGGCGTTTCGCAGTAGGTCCAGAGGTGTGTCAGTCCCCGCATTCTGCTGGAGAGGCCACTGGGGTCCCTCTGGTGACACCGGGTGGCTGGGCCGCGCCCTTTGGCTCCACGCACACCAGGCCCAGTCCAGTCGTGCTGTGACGTGACCCCAGCACAGCACCGGTGGTGGTGACCTTTGCCCTTCCCTCCCTTCCTCTCGCCAGGCACGTGTGTCCCTCATTTCTCGGGTCCTGCAGGCGCTTCCCCAAACATGGAGCTTGTGTGCAGAAGGGGCGGGTGCGCCGCTCAGCTGCAGGAAGACAACTGCCGTCTCCGGCGGACTTCTCACTCTTTCTGCCCGGGGAGCCGCGGGACAGCTACTGGAGGCTCGGGGGAGGGGCCCGGATCTGCACAATGGAGAGGGAAGAAACATGGTCAGACGGGAGCCAGCCGGAGGGGTGACAAGCCAAAGAGATGTCTCCCTGACCCTCTCCCCCCACCCCGTCACCTCTGGAGGATGGGCTCGGGCACAGGCAGATTCCAGCCTGGTGTCAACGCAGGCGAACTAGCCTGTATTTACCGGCCGGGAGACAACCACCAGTCACATAGCACTTGTGGCTTTATCAGTGTTTTCACACGTCTTCTCTTTAAAAACTTTTAAAATACATTTCTTTATTGATTTCAGAGAGGAAGAGAGGGAGAAACATCAATGATGAGAGAGAATCATTAATTGGCTGCCTCCCACACGCACCCCACTGGGGATTGAGCCTGCAACCCCAGCTCGTGCCCTTGACCGGAATCGAACTCTGCACTCTTTGCTCCGCAGGCTGACACTCCTGCCACGGAGCCAAACCGGCTAGGGCTCACAGGTCTTTTCTGTCTTCCGCACCATCGTGGGAAGTAGGATGGGAAATGAGGTGATTCCTCTTTTTCCAGAATCTTCGGTGGGTAGAGGACCTCGGACAAGGTTGCACTGGTCTGGAATGTGGGAGCCGCCTCCTCTCCTGGAGGAGGCTCTGCCTGGAGCTTGTCCCTCCGCACATCGGAGGGAAGAGCTGAGGTTAACTCGGTGCCCGCAGCCGGCTGGTCCTGTCTCTGCGTCCACGCACAGTGACACATTCACCGCTCATGACGCCCGGGAGGGGAAGAGGTAGGGCCTAGTTTCATCAACAAGGAACTTGGGGCTCAGCTTAGGCTGGGACCGCGGGGCCCCCCAGCAGAGTGGCGGGCTGGGTTTCCTGTGAGCCCCTCACTGGCGGCAGTACCTGCTGAACGGCGGCTGTGCGGCTGGAGGGCCACACTCCCCGGAGACTGGCACTGGCTCGCCAGCTCCTGGAAGGATGAAGGAAGTGCTCCTCCCACCGCGGCCTGGGGGATGCTGAGTCACCCGGACTTAGAGTGCGAGTGACAGTGTCCCAGACAGAGCAGCACGGACACACACCCCCCAACCGAAAACCTGAGCAGCCCTGCTCCCCGGTGTGTTCAGTGCTTCCTGACCCCGATCCGTTCCCGCTCTGCAGCGCAGCGCTGTACGGAGCCGGCATTGCTAACACAGGGAGGGCACTTCCGCCCGTGTCCGGTCTTAAACGTAGGGCAGGTTTGCTGAGCCTTCACCAGCCTCACCCGACTCTGACCCTCGTTGCCCCGAGCCTGAAGCGGCCCCTTAGCTCGTCCTCCCTCCGTCGGCGTCTGCGCTCCGTGTTGGGTCACGGTCAGTGCGGATGAACCCTCCCCTGGAGCTGACGTGGCACTTCAGCGACCAGGAACCCGGGGCGTACACGGTTGTCATTAAAAACTACCCTCCCCGTGACTTGCTCTATCACCGTTTGAGATGGGTCAGGATGCCTTTAAACTTTTTTTTACCAAGAAAAGCGAAACAAAGAAAACCCCAGGAAAAGATTTATGTATTTGGAGGGGGGAGGGAGAAACTCAGCTTCTCATAATAGTTTTTAAATTAAATTTTGTACTCGTCTAAATCCCTTCCTTCTCCACCCCTTCCTCTGATACTCCCTCCCTCATTAAAACGGGATTTCGATGGTATTCACAGGGAAGCTGATTTACTGGAATAAAGAGGTTCTTTAAGTTTGGAGTTTGGAACTTTCCCAGTGTGTCTGAACCCGGGTTTCAGATTTTACTGGCATTTTGTTGGCAGAGCAGCCCTCAGAGCCTGTCCTTATTTGAGCGTGTTTCCTGACACCTTTGGCGGTATGGTACTATGTTTTTTAGATTTAAAACAAAATTTAAACAGAAAAGCGTATATAAACATATACCGAAGATTGATTATAAAACGTCAAGCAAAATAAAAGGGCAATAAAAACTCTCAAAAATTAACAAATGGGAAGAACTTTCTTTTTAAAGGGGCAGGAAAAGGCAGGACAAAGACAAAGATCTGGGGAGAGAAATGGTTCAGGAAACCCCAGGAAAAGCTGCCTTTTCTTCTGTGCTCAAGGTCATCTGCCACGTACAAGTGACCCGTTGAAAGAGGGCGAGGAAGCTGTACTGGGCACGTGGTCGGTGACTCAGCCGCCAGGCCCACGGCAGCCTCCGCCTGAGATGAAGGGAAAGCTTGTGGAGGTGAGGGCAGGGTGGCAAACCCTACAGGGGTTCTCCCCCTTCCCATCCTGGGCCTGAAGGGGCCAGAGGGGAAAGAGTACTTTCCAGATCCCTGGAAAATGAGTGAGGGTAGAGACGGGTCCAAGGTTAGGAGATCCACTGAGTCCTAAAGCCAGCGCCTCACTTAATGGAGAATCTGGAGCGTTTCCACCAGCCCAGGAGCAAGGCCGAGATGCCCACTGCACCGCTATTGCTCGTCATTCAGAGATCCCTGCCCTTTCAGGTAGCCCAGAGAAGGCAGTCAGAGGCGCGCACACTGACAGAGAAGCCAGACCGCCTCCATCTGCAGCGACATGGTAGCGTGCCCGGGAAAAGGAGTGAAACAAAAGGACTCGGTGAGGGAGCAGGACTCACGTCCCGCCAGCACGGAGCCCCGCCACAGCCCGCCCCCGCGGGGCAGCGGGCAGGCGGAGAGTGGAGCTGGGCAGGGCGATTGGAAACTGACCATTTGAACGAAAAGCTGTGAGAGAACTGGATTCTGCACCGGGTTAGTCATGGGGGCCATAAACCCCGCCGATCGCCGCGCCAAGCCCCGCGTGGAAGAAAGGCCCCTTGTCCCTGAGTGAAGACTTGAGCGGGTGCTAAGCTTTCTGCTCCAACAGGCCCTGGCAGGCTGCTGCTCTCCGCAGGGCGGGGCCGAGGCTCCGAGCAGGCCCGCGCCGCGCGGGGAGCAGGAAGGGTGACATCCAGGGCGGCGAGCTGGTGAAAGAAGCGATGGTTTGGAGGCCAGCTGGCAGGGCGGGACATGCCTCCTCGTAACGACCCAGGGGCGGCGCGGCACTGGGCGGAAAGCGGGCCCGGGGAGGGCCTGCGTGGGGGTGGGGGCTCCCCTTTCTGGAGGAAGAAATTCATTACCTTCACGCTGCTTGGTGTGTCCGGGCATTTCAGCAGCCTCTTAGCTCGGTCGGGCAGGAAACTGCTTGCAGCGGGTACGAGATGCCAGTTGGGTGAGGGAAGTTGGGTGTATGTGAAGCAAAAGCACGTGGAGAGCAGGGAGAATACCTACCGGCTGGTGAACTTGGGGGCGAGTGTGCTGCCTCGTTTTTAAAAACTTAAGATGACTCTCTTTCAGTTCTTCAAAAATGCAAAAAATCCACATTGATTTTACTCTTCGGGCCTATTTCTTCATAACTTTTCAAAAAATGTGTAATCCTCAGAACCGTCAAACTTATACAACGAAAAAGGCATTTTAAGAGACAGGCGGCATGTCTGCCGTCACATTCTGTTTTGATAAAGGAAGGGGTTCTGTGACAGTGACTGGGGGAGGGGCCTCAGAGCCAGGCCACGCTGGTTCCCTGCGCTGAGACCTCCCCAGGCTCTGGCCTCTACTTTCTCATCAGTGAAAGGAGATCACAGGGCCTCGGCCATCACAGGAGTCACCGGCGTGTTTCAGTGAGAGAATCGCTCACACCCAGGCCCGGCCCGGGGCTGGATGCTCAGTAAGTGGAACATTTGGGTTGTACACCGCCCAAAACCTTGGGGTGCTTTCCGAGTCCCTGGAGATCCCTTCCTTTGCCTGAACTCGAAGATCCACGGCTTATCCATCAATTTATTAGGTCACAGGGCCTTGGAGAAATCTTAGAGTGAGCGTTGGCTGGCGTACTCACTGTCATACGGTAGTCAAGAGTGGTGTGTGTGTCAGAGAGAGGGAAGGAGAAGGATGCAGAAAGACATTTTATAAAATTCAATATTTTAGCCGAGACCGGTTTGGTTCAGTGGATAGAGCGTCGGCTTGCAGACTGAAAGGTCCCAGGTTTGATTCCGATCAGGGACATGTACCTTGCTTGCGGGCACATCTCCACTGTGGTGCGTGCAGGAGGCGGCTGATCGATGTCTCTCTCTCATCGATGTTTCTGACTTTCTATCTCCTTTCCTCTCTGTAAAAAATCAACAAAAAAATATTTTTAAAAAATTCAATATTTTGATAAATACATTTTTAAAATGGGAATTAATGGGTACTTTCTTAATAAGATCGGGTATGTGTCCTAAGGTAACATTTTATTTCGTGGGAAAACCCTAAGAAGTAAGATCTGTTAAGATCAGAAGCAAGGCAAGGATGCCCACTGTCTCCACCTGTACTTCACCTTGCTCTGAAGGGATTAGCCAGTCCAAGTACACAGGAGGAGTCAGCTTGAGGCATGATTGAAAGGGAGAAACACTTGATCTTTTGCAGATGATATGATGTTATACCTGGGAAACCTTTAGAGAATCAATGATCCTCTCATTCTCGCAACCAAGGAATTAATAAGGGAGCATGATATAAAATTAGCATATTAATCAATAGTCTTCATATACACATATAATAACCAGTGAAGGCTATTAGGGTGTGCATTTACAAATAGCAACAAATAAGATAAAATACCTAAAAATGAATTTAACAAAAAATATGCAAAAAGTTACAGGAGATAACTTTAAAACGTGCCTGGAAGACACAAAAGTTAACTTGAACAAACATAAGACGGACATTGTTCATAGATGAGACAAGGATGTAAGGTTACTCACAAATTTAATATATTTGTAACAAAATATCAAGTGTTTTTTTTACCATTAAGCTAGACAAGTAGATGCCAACGTTCATTTGGAAAAATGAGCCAGAAAGACAACGAAAAGGGAAAGCCACGAGGTGGTACGAGCTTTGCTAGGTTTTAAAACACACTGAAACCCTGTCATTACAGCAGCCTGGTGATGGCACCAGAACAAATGAGACCAGCGGGAAGGAATCGAAAGTCCAGAAACAGACCTGAGCGCATACAGAAATGCAGTGCCTAATAAAGACGGCATTCAGATTCTCCGCCAAACGGTTCGGGGACAATGGGAAAGACGTTTCGGAAAATCAGATCCTCCCTTTCGCCACATACGAGTGCACACCAGATGGGTCGGGCTCCAGATTTAAAAAGTGAGGCCCCATAAGGCCTGCAAACCAGTGGATGAGTTCCCTCAGCACAGGGCCAGGGGGAAGGGCTGTGCGGACACAGAAACGAGGCGTTACAGGAGAGAGTGGTACATTTGATTACAGAAACATAAAAAACAAAAACTTTGTATGGTATGGAACACCGTAAATAACCAAAAGATAAACAACAGACTGGAAGGAAGTATTGGTGAGATAACACAGATGAAAGCCCTCCTAGTACCTAAATGTAAGGAACTGTTAAAAACAGATGAAAGACATGAACAGGTAATTCACACACCACACACACACACACATAGACATACTTTGAACACTTGAAAACCTCACACACAAGAGAAAGGCAAAGTACAACTACCCTGAAATACCATTTCTCACGTATCAGATTGGCGAAAGCTGAAAAGGATGGTATCGGCCTGTGTTGCCCAGGCTCTGAGGAAATACGAATCCTGTCCACGCTGATCATTGGTAATGGAGGGGCCTGGCAGTGTCTCACAAGCTATGGACTCGATGTCCATCTGACTCAGCACTCCACTCTTAGAATTAATCCACCCGAGGAGACACCTTCCACACACAAATATACACGTGCACAAGGGAGACACTGTCATTTCGGGCACCACCTAATGCTGATACAGATCCACCGGGAGTGGTTACCACTCAGCTGTAGAAAAGGATGAGGATGACTCTACTTACAGTTAGTACAGTTTCCAGGTCATAGTAAGTTGTGGGGGACGATACAAAAAATAAAGAAGTATCTACAAATGGCAACTTTGTCTCAGGAAGAAAGGCAAATAAGAAAACCCACATGTATCTGTTCATGTGTGCAGAAAGAAGCACGATGGATAAACCAGCAGCTAGTGAGATCAGCTGAGCTGTTATTCTCGGAGAGTCGGAGAGTCGAGGAAAGAGCCATCTAGGTGGAAGGGTGGGGTGGGTGCGGACCTGCCACTCAGAGTGTGCTTTTCTGTTCAGGTCTGACCCTGGGCCCGAGTTACAAACAGAAGAGAAAGAAGAAGGAAGCGGAGAGCCTGAGTCTAATGGAGTACAGCAGTACACTTAAGCCTAACCTTAATTCTCAGGATAACATAACCGCACTAAAGTGAAAGGAAAAGGAGCAAGCGCAAGGACCTTCTAAACATAATATTTACCATGTCCCCGCAGGCTCAGACAAAAAGAATGGTGCGTAAATATTGAGCCCTAGCTGGTGAGTTTGTTTTTCGCAGTAGCATGGGTCAGCAATCCTGAAACCACGCTCTGTGTGTTACAGAATTGAGCAAATAAGTAAATACATCAGAGATAATGCGAGCCAGATTTCTCCGAGCTGTAGGAGGAAGTACAGATACAGAAAGGGGTAGCGTGAACCTCATGTTGGCTTGTAATTGGAGTTTTTCTCAGTGAACTCATGGATTGTAAGGTAGATGGATAGGTCTTTGGAAGGGTGGGAGGGAGGTAAAAAACACACTCATTTTTGAGCTCTTTCCCGGCACTCGGATTTGTTTTATAAATATTGCTCTCCCCGAGATGGAGCCAACCCTCTTTGCATAAACGGCTGATTCCAGGGCTGGGGCTGAGAACGGGAAAGGCAGCCTGAAACCTCTCAGGCCAGGAAGGAAGGAAATGTGGAAGGTGACGGCCCCGGGAGGAGCAGCCAGCTCGAGGCAGCGTCCACTGGCCGAATCCGGGAAGTTGAGCTTCCAAATGAATAACGATCCTCAGGTTGACAGCCTATGGAGTGAGAATTCCCAAGTCCCTTCTGACGGAAAGAAAGGAGGATGAGTGAGTGGGGAGAAGGAAAAGCGCGCACAGGCAGCCGTGCCCCCGACTAGCGGATAGGAAATCAGTGATGGCGTCCGAAAATGACTGCCAGTCATCAGATAAATAATGGAGTCAGGCAGGACTCGCCCGCAGATACGGAACGGGGAGGTTAAATTTTATGGGGAACTTACTTACCTTTCCAGAAGTAGCTCTTCATCACAATGGAGAAACGGGGTTCACAGTGCAAAAACCTGCCACCTTCACCAGGTGGGGCAAAGCCCTTGCTCATATGAGGTGTTCATTCTAGGGAAACTGGGGGGATTGATGGGGTGTAGGGGAAGAGAACTCGGTGCAGTCTGCTCATTTTCTATAAACTTAAACCTCAAAAACGAAAGTCTAGTAATTTCTTTAAATGCTGGATTGTGACACATGAACATGTGTGAAATGGAAATTGCTGTGTCCACGTGGTTGCCCTGAGCACCGTTTGCATGTTACCTGCAGCTGCTTGGGGGCTGGGACCTCGGGGTGGATGTTGGCAGCAGCGGCCACATGGCTCACCGAGGCTAGCAGGATGCGCCGCCGTGTGCAAGTCGTCTCCCCACCCAGAGGCGCTGCCTGGGGACTGGGACCGGGGCTGAGCCTGCCACCCCTGCCCAGGCCACGTGCTCCACCAGGCATCCGTGCGAGGGACAGGCGTGGCAGCATGGATGTCGGAGCTACGGGAGGATGCGTGCAAGGAGCCCGTAACAGCTCGGCATTGAGACTCTGACCTCTGGGGAAGGAGCTTACTCACCAGCCAGTGAGCCGGCGGCTGCGTGCATAACCGCCTTGAAGGAAAGCCGGTTTACGTAACTCACAGCACACTTCCCGGTTATACGGTGACTGGCCTCCAAGTGTAGGAATATTGGAAAAGCCAGACAAACAGGAGAAAACGAAAGCCACTGGAAACACGACCACCCAGACATGACAGAGAGCAACACAAAAGGAGCTGGACTCAGGCGGAATGGTGCCTCCACGTCCTGGCCCTGGCAGGTGCCCGGGCTTCTGTCAGCGCGCCCAGGACCCCGCCCGCAGGAACGGGACCACGCTGCTGAAGCCGTGCTTTTCAGTTCCTAACGTAGCAGGAGTGTCCTTAACGGGATCAACATCGCCGTAATGCCGCCAGCGAGGAATCTTCCATCGTCAGAAATGTATCTGGTAAAACACCAGCGCGTGTTTTCTCAACGGGGAAATGTCTAAGAGAATACATACTTTTATAAGAAGAGGAGGTGGCAGCCGCGGGTGGCTCCGGAAGGGAAAGACAGAATTATAGCTGCTGATCTGAGTGTCTTCCTCATGATCCGTGTCCTCTCTGGGTGGTACATTTTCAAAAAGGACTTCCGTGAATGGCTTATTTTCTGCTTTGTGCTCACCCAGAGTTTTCAAATAACTATACTGCTTACCACGAACACAGCTGGCACTCTGTGATTCCTAATATCGTAAGAAGTGTCTCTTAAACGTCGTGGAAGCTGTTGGCATTTCTGATTGTCACAGGGTAACGCCGTATGAGTGCCCGTGCCCCCCAATCCTCCTTTCTCTCCGTCTCAATACTTCTGAGGCGCACAGTCACCGCGTCTGAAGGCTAACATTTTTCAGGCTCTCACTGAACAAGAAAAGACTGGCTTTAAGCTTTCTGCTCATCAATTACTGTCAGATAGGCTGTTACTCATTGGTTATGATAAAGAGGGCCACAAATAACGTGTTGACTTATTTCTTTTTAAAGCAGCTCTTTCAGTCCTGTCTTAAAAGTACTTATGAATAATTACAGATCTTATGTCTGAACAGAAAAATCCCGCTTTCCCCAAAACACTTTTCAAAACAATTTTAAAGGTAGCTAATCATGTTAAAGGAAATTTGAAAAATGAAGAAAAGAGTTTTACCAAATCTTGCTTTTTCCCTTGCTATGAACCTTACGTAGTTGGAAGGAAAGTATATGTAGTTTTGTCCTGCTTTTGTAATTTAACATGCTATTGCAAGTGTCTCTTGTCACAGCCTCACATGATGATTTTTAATGACCACGGATTATCCCACTGACTTCATATACGACAGTACTAACTTCATATATGACAGTAATATAACCATTCCCCAGATGGATATCGAGGTTCTTACTAATTCCTACTGGTAGCACTGTGGTGAAGGTGGACTCTTTCCTGGGTTCAAATCCCTGGAGTGGATTGACCGGGTCTGAATTTACATTGTTATTCCTTCAGAATGTTCACTAATTCGTCCTGGGCCTGTCCTCTCGGTTAGTCTTAGTTATTGAAGGTTTATCCCCGGACCTCGGGGAGCTCATACGCTCCCAGGGGCAGGGCCCCCAGCAGGTGCCGTGATGTCCTTGGGAATCCCCGGGGCCAGGATGCGCCCTGTCTGCAGGAGACCTCTGCGGGCCGGGATGTTTCGGCCTCGGAATGTCCTTGCCTGCCTGCCTGCTTCTCCAGTGAACGCGCTCGGCTGCCACTCCCCGAGCCTTCGCCGCAGCCCTTGCCAGCAGGAAAGACAATACAGAGGCGCAAGGCGGAATCGTTCCGAGCCCCTCCTTCCCCTCCTGTTCCCTCTGTGAGGACCTCAGGCCGGGCCAGAAGAGCGTTCCTGGGCTCCTCGTGCTGCCGGGACTCCGGCGACTTCGCCGGGAGAGATGCTCACGCCGCGAGCTTCACAAACGCTCCTTTGTTGCCTGTGGCCGCGCGGTTTGGCCCCGGAGTTATCTCCGACGCACGAATAAATCTGGCGGCCTCCGGTTGTCTCCGGTGCAGCGGTGCCCCTTCCCGCTCGTCTCCCTCCTCAGTTTCCTCTTGGCCTTCAGCGCACAGACCCGGCTTCTCATCAATATGCCCTGTTAACTGCTGCCAAGCCTGCAGCCGCTCGCTGCATATGTTCCCTTCATCATTTCTCTTTGTTCTGCGTCTGCGTTTGGTTTCTGAATGCCGCCCGCCCCGGCCCCCGTCGCCCTCATTGGCCACAGCGCCTGGCCGGCGGGGGGCTGTTTCAGGAACATCCTAGATGGTCTGGCCGGAGGGCGCCCGCAGTCTGCGCACAGGGCGCTAAATCACCCTCCCCTCCCGAGCGCCCGCCCTCCTTGCCCAGGTGAGGGCTGCGGGGCCCTCGGGGCGCAGCCTGGACGCCTCTCCCTCCCTCGGGGACAAAGCTCCCCTCTCAGCCTCTCGCTGGCCCCTCACCAGAACAGGACGCTTTCTTGTCGAGGCCCCGTGATCTCAATGGGCTATTCATGGCGTCCAAGAGAAATACTCCGGGGCCGTATTTCATGGAGATGGAAGGGCCCAGGCGGCGGGCGGGTGGGCGGCCTGTTTGTTGCGAATGCCCTGTGCCTGGGGCCCGGCCCCCGACCCCGCTGGCCGGGTCTTTGAGCCTGTAGAGGGGTCTCCGGGCTCCCCTCCTTCGGGCCTGCACACCCCGGGCACAACTCTGCGATCTGGGGTGCACGGAGGCCCGGGTTGCTCTCTCTGCTCGGCAGTGTTCTCCTCCCCGTTTCCCCATTTGTACCGTTCCACTCGCCCCTGGCGCCCCCGGGAGAGGAGGAAGGTCCTCGAAGCGTGGGCTTCCTTCAGCCTTCTCCTCGGCCAGGGGCGCCGTGGAACCCGGGGGCTGTTAGGAGAAACGGGACGTTTATACGAATACCCTCTCCCCCGCCTCTGCGCCTGCCTCTTCCCTCCCCCAGAAAGGGTTTCAGAGGCCCAGCAGCCGCCCTGCCAATGGGCCAACCTGCTCCTGGCCTGTTTACGAAGTCCTGCCGCGGACCGCACCCGGGCACACCTGGGCAACCGCTCGTCCTCACAGGGACCGGCACATGTAGGACGCAGTTGGGAGGAAATTCGCAGAATGGGGGTGTCCCCCCCGCCTTTTCAGAAAAAAACGTGACCGTTACCAGTTCGCTGGAGATACAGCGCGCCCTCCTACCTCTCCCCTGAAGGGAAGTTTGCGTTCTTTAAGTGAAACCAGTTTAAAAGCAGAGCGCAGGCCGAACGCGATCCAAGTTCTCGCCGGTTCTCAGAAGGTGTAGATTTATTTACTATAGTTAAAGCATAATTAGTTCTCAGGGGAGAGTGTATCTTTTAAACGGCTTTATTGCCACCATATTGGTTTTCTGAATAATCAGAAACTTCTGTTATGATTATGTTCTAGGGTTCGAACAGAAACGCACTGTAAGTAGAAACAAATGTCAGGAATTGTTAGTTGTCACTCGAAGAGGGGACAGCACAACAGAGAGAACTCGACGGGACAGTCCAAAGAAATGCAGCCGAACGGCGTCTTAACCTGGGTAGCAGCTCAGGCGGGACGCGGGCAGCCCGGGCAGGCCAGAAGGTGGCCTTCCTGACCCACACTGTCCCACACGAGTGTGCACAGGTTCCCCATCTTGTCCGCGCCGGGGGATCCCCTGCCCGGGGCCTGTTCTGGCTGACCGCTCTTTCCCACCGTTTGCAGGTTGATGTTTGAGACGCTGCAGGAAATGGGTTTAATAGCCATCGCAGTCCGCCAGACACAGGGCAAAGGTCAGTCATCTTTTGTTATCCTTTCTGTGTGTCTGTTTTCTCGTGGCCAAGAGCCCACTGACTGAGTGTGCCGATCCTCAAGGTGACTCCACTTAGAAGCCGTTTGTTCTCACCCCGCCCGCCCTCACCCTCCCTGCAGGGGGATGGGGGGGAGGGGGGTGATGGGAAGATGGAGCCGGAGTAGGATGAAAGCGTTCTCTCGGCGGAGACGTGCAGTAACACCTGCCGTCGGCTGTGACGGCTCTCACCTCTTGTGAAATCTGCCTCTGCCGCGTTCTGGGCATTGCGGTTTGTGAGTCGGCACTGAGCTGTAGAGACGGTTCTTCTCCTGAGGGGCGTCTGCGTCTATACTGAGAGGCGCATGGAGGGGCCTGGCACTGCCAGCCCCGGCTCCTGTTGGCGCTGGAATTTGCAGGGAGCCTCGCCCGTTCACCACGTGCCCACAGAGGCAGAGGCCGCACAGAGCGCCCCACCTGTGCCCCTCAGAGGCCGGAGCCCGTGTCCTCCCAGAGCCCATTGTGTCTGGCCGAGACCAGACTCCGGGGTCAGTGCCCCTCCCAGCTGTGCTTCTCCCTCTGGCTCTGGGCCTTTCTCAGAGGAGCAGAGAAATCAGGATTCAGCTTCTGTTTCTTTCTCTTAAACATTTCCCTTCCTTATCTAAGGATATGTTTTTATTGGGTTTTAGAGAGAGAGAGAGAGAGTGACATACAGACAGAGAGAGAAACATGGGTCAGTTGCCCCCTCTACGTGCCCCAACGGGGGATGGAACCTGAAATCCTCTGGTGTACGGGGCACTTCAACCCACTGAGCCACCAGGCCCGGCTTAGACATGTCTTTTGAACATAAAAGCCCGGGGACTCAGTATGGTGGTTTTTAAAAAGAGAGAAACTTTGATTAGCTATCTCTCCCATTGGGATTATTTTTCTCCTGACTTCTGTCTTAAGAAAAATAACTCGGAGAGTTAACATCAGGAATCACCTTTTAAGTTCAGCTTCCTTTTTTAAACAGCAGTGAGACTTAATCCACATGCCACCCGCCTCTCCCGTGTGCAGTGTCCGCTCTGAGGGATTTCACAGTCACAGGGTTGTGTGGCCCTCACCACGTGGGAATCCGTTCTAACGAGGGTTGTCCAGTACCCCCCCTGCCCAGCATACACCCAGTACCCCCCTGCCCAGCAAACACCCAGGCCCCCCGTCCTGTCTCTCGCCGGCATCCCCGTACGGTGAGAGTTAGACTTGAGTGAGGTTCTGACACGGGAAGACTGAAGCATCAGGCACAGAGGCCGTGCTCACAGGCAGACAGTCTGCTAATGCTGGACTTCTCAGCAGCAGGTCTGGGGCAGTTTTCTGCGTGAGTTAACCCCAGAGCACCCAGCACGTCCCCAGCCCAGGGACAGCCTTCCTGCGAGGCTCTGCGTCTGTTCAGGTGGGGATGCCATTTCCGGGGGGGGGGGGCCTGTCTTCCAGGGCGAGGCGGGAACGCGTGGCTGAGCCCCCTGGGATGCGCTCTCTCCACGCTGCTGCTCTCTGTGCCACTGAGGTCCCCGCTGGGACAGAGGATCCCGTTCGTCCAGCACCTGATGTCCCTGGCAGTGGTGGAGGCGGTCCGGTCCCTCCCTGGCTACGAGGTATGTGCGGCTGCCTCACCGGGGCGTCCCCGCCCCGTGTGCAGGGGCCGGCCCGGTGTGTGTGCCGCCTGTGTTTGCGTGATGGCTGCGTGGAGAGAGAACCCAGTCCTGCTCTTGGCCACGGTGGCAGCAGCGTCCGTGGACTCTGTAGCTGCTCCAGGCGTGAGGATGGGGGCTTCCCGGGTTGCTCTGAGTTTGGTCAAACAGCCCAGCCGCGGGAGGACGAGAGCAGTTTGCATTGAAGCACGGGGCTGGCCGGGCTGTGCGTGTTGGGGTGAGAGGCTGGTTTTATAAGGCAGAAAATCCCTCATTTCCTCCCTCGTTACCCGCCTGCGCGCCGCACGGCGGCCTAGGGCTGCATTTGCGCAGGCGTGTGGCTTGTCTGGGACGCTGCTCCATCCTTCCTGTTGGTGCTTTGGTGTCGGTGACTAAGAAGACAAGGAAAAGGGGGCGAGGACCGCCACCTGCCCCACTCTGGGACCCCTGGTCCGTGTTCCAGGGAGAATTCCCTGTGACCAGAAAGAAGGGGTGTCCCCTGCTTCTCCCAGCCTGCAGCTCTTACGTCAGGCTGGACACGTTCATGGGAAAAGTCCGGAGGCTGGTCCCGCGTTTACACGGAGCGGCCCCCTCCCAAGCTGCAGGCACGCCTCCGTCACCGCGTGCAGGACCCGGGTACACGCCAGCCACCACGGTCAGGGTTAGCCCAGGGCCCTCTTTCCCCCATAGGCTCCTTGACCCTGAGGGCCTTATATCCCCCCTCCCTTTCCCCCCTGCATCTAGCACGTGGTAGCTGCTCCATGGAGGCTGGTGCTGAGATACAGAACTGCATCACCAGCTCGCCTCTTCAGAAAGGCTGATTTATGATGATAAGCAGTGATGGGTGGGAAGAATGATGTAGCTCACGCCAGATACATCCTCAGTTCTCTCTCCGTGGCCCCAAGAGGCGCCCTCACACTGCGTGTCCCAAAGGGAAAGGAAGGGGACGAGCCCCCGGCTCCTCCCTTTCAGCGAGGCCTCCGCTGGCCGGGCCTGTGCGGCCTCACTGACACGCAGGCTTCCCTCTAGGACATCAACCTGCGGGTGAAGTGGCCCAACGACATCTATTACGGTGACGTCATGAAGCTGGGCGGCGTTCTGGTCAACTCCACGCTCGTGGGAGACACTTTTCATATTCTGATCGGTGAGTTTGCGAGCCTTTCCCCAGCGCTTGGCCGTGGCGGGGGAGGGGATCACCAGGCCAATTACTTTTCTCTGAGTCTTGTACCGTAGAACGGAATACGTGTGCACAACAGGCAGATTAGTTGCAAGTGCTTCCAGGGGTTTATCGGCCTTCCTGTCCGTGGCCATGGAAACCAAGTCGGTGTCATGTCAAACGCCTTTTCTTACACCTCCCCACACTCCTGCTGCTCGTGGGATTGGAAAGGGTGAAAGCGAGCCACAGAGAGATGCGCCTCACACCTGTTAGCACGTTTGTGTCACAGAGACAGGAAATGACAAGTGTCGGCGAGGCTGCGGAGAAAAAGGAATCCTTGCGCCCTGTTGGTGGGAATGACAATGAATGGAGCCGTTAGGGAGCCGAGTTCCTAAAAGAGTAAAAACAGGTGTAGCACGCAGCATGTTTGGCAGCGTGTCCACTGAATCCCATGGCCACGCGCCACGGGTGCTTCAGGATTGTGCGCCGCTACACGAGGAGCCACGAACCGCTGCAGAGCCTGCGCTGTTGCTGGAGTTGCTTTTTGCCCAGGTGTAAATGGTGCTGCTGTGTTCTTCAACAGGCACCTGTTTTAAACATGCTAAGGCCCCTCAGGCCTTCACTGGCTGAGGACGGGTCAGATCGTTGGTTGAGGACAGCGCTCGTGCGGGTGTCCTTGCTCTGTGGGAGGAGCAGGTGGGGGTGCTCGGGGGCCTGAGAACACGGGTGTCTCGCTGCTGGTCTTGCAGCGTTTCGTTGCTCATTGGGGGTCCCTGTGAGGTGGATTCAGGCCCTGCGGAAAACGCGGGTTCCACTCTCAGAAGACCAGGGGCTCCCGGGGAGACGCGGGGTTAAGTACCAGCAGAGAGAAGCCTGATAACGCAGCTTATAAGCTGGTAACGCACTTCCCGAGCCTGGGGAGGCGGCCCGCGAAGAGCCGCTGAACACGGGTTGGCCCCCGGCCAGCAGCTAAGCCTCGCGCTGCAGACATCGCAGGATAAGCATGAAAAGATGTGTTCCATCACCCGCCTTTGAAGCCTCTGAATCCGCCGTGAACGCCGTAAGACCTGAGTAAAACTCCTTCTTGTCAGGCATGTGTTCTGCTACTCAAGTAGGAAGAGAAACACGAGCTTGTCAGGTCCAGGCTGAACCACACGAGGTCCCGTTTCAGACGCAACCCCCCCCCCCCCCAAGCTTCTGTTGAACTGAAGCAGAAGTGGCTGGCTTGCCCTAGCCGCTCGGCTCAGTGGATAGAGCGTCAGCCTGAGGACTGAAGGGTCCCGGTTTCGATTCCGGCCAAGGGCACATGCCTGGGTTGCGGGCTTGATCCCCAGTGGGGGACATGCAGGAGGCAGCCAATCAATGATTCTCTCTCATCATTGATATTTCTCTCTCTCTCTCCTTCTCTCTTCCTCTCTGAAATCAGTAAATATATTTTTTAAAAAGTGGCTTGCTTCCTTCCGTCTTATTGCCAGGAAGGTGGGGTGGTCCCGACTTGATGAGGATAATGAGGGAAGAAAGGAAAGAAAGACGGGCTCAAACATACATGTCCCTCCGTGAGTGGGCAGCGAAGTACACGTGGGTGAGGACAGGAGGCGGGAAGCTGGCAGGAGAGGCTGTGCCTCCTTCCCGGCGCTGAAAGGACCGGGTGACGCCTCCAGCAGGCTGAGCCGTGCGTGTGTTTCAGTCCGTGTTTGTTCCTGACCAGGCTGTGGGTTCAACGTGACGAACAGTAACCCCACCATCTGCGTCAACGACCTCATCGCGGAACACAATAAGCAGCACGGGGCGGACCTGGCGCCCCTGCGAGCTGACTGTCTCATCGCCAGGACCGTGACGGTGCTGGAGAGCCTCATCGACACGTTCCAGGACGCGGGGCCCAGCGGGGTCCTCCCCCTTTACTACAAGTACTGGGTGCACAGGTCAGTGCGGCACCCTCCTTCCGTAGGCCAGGCGTGCAGCCCCTTCAGGGAGAACTCAGCCGGTGGTCTCGCTTCTGGTGGGGAACCTGGCGACACAGCCTCGCCTGGACAGCCGCCTGTCCCCGGCCCACCAACCTCCCGGGTCTCCCGCAGGGACGCGCTGGGAGGGACCGCATCTCTGAGAGATTTCCTCTGGCGTGTTTCCCCGAATCTCCTTGAGAGGAAACAGACCAATGGAAATTGTGGAACATTCTAGCTAGCATGGCTTTCAAAGCGGGCTTCCCCAGGCAGTGGACGCTGGGGAGGAATACCAGTTCCTGTCTCCCTGAAACCCCTACAGCAGAAACCCCACACTTAGTGCTCCCACACAGGCCCCAGGAGACTGAGGCCCGCAGGCCTCTCTCCCAAATGCCAGGGCCTTGGACAGGCGGGGGCGCTTTCTGGGTAAAGGGCACGGCAGTGCAGCGCAGCGCGTGCTTCTAACTAGATTGTGGCCGGGAGGACAGAGCCACCGGACACTCAGAGACGGAGAGATGCCAGCTCTCGGTGTGAGGACTGGTTAGCACAGCACAGGGGTTAGTTCCCGAGGAGGAGAGAGCTGTTAGGGTTTGCGGGGGCACCTTCTCATTCGTAGGGCGCACACGATGAAGGATCTAAGTGTCACGATGTTGCAACTTATTTTAACTGTCAGCCCCCCAAAGTGTGTGTGAGATCAGTGATGTGAATCTAAGTAAAAGGGAGAGTATGAGATTCATTGTGTTATTTTTCCCAACTTTTCCATAAGTTGGAAATTCTTCAAAAGAAAAATGTTGGGAGAGGGGCACTGTGTACTTTAAAACTTAAAACTCTGTACATTTGGGAAACATGTAAAAGATGGAGAACTTTTCAGCTCCGCTTCCTTTCCCGTACTCTCAGCCGAACACGAGAGCTGCCCGGGTTCTGAAAGCGCTCGAGGGGAGACGGTGGGAGACAGCAGCCCCTGGCGAGAGCGGCCGCTGCTGCCCTGGCCGCTCGGTTGGTGAGGGCGCCCTCCGGGCCCGCACGGTGGTGGGTTCAGCCTCAGGCAGGGCCGTGCGAGAATCGGCCGGTGAATGCATGAGCAGCTGGGACAACAAACCTCTCTCTCACTTTAATAAATAACTTTAACAAACAGAGAGGGAAGCAGTTCCTAACTCCCCGTTGGGCTGCGCACACCCTGGTCGTCCACACGGCTCCCGTGGACTGGGAGTTGGAAAGCAGACAAGGCATCTAACTTCTCCCCTTCCTGTCGGGGGTTCAGGACCGTCAGCCGCGCCCCATCCCGGTGACCTCTCCTGTGCTTTGTTCGCAGTGGCCAGCGAGTCCGCCTGGAAAGCGCCGAGGGGCCCGAGGTGTGGATCGTCGGCCTGGACGACTCTGGCTTCCTGCAGGTTTACCAGGAGGGCGGCCAGGTGGTGACCGTGCACCCCGACGGCAACTCCTTCGACATGCTCAGGAACCTCATTGTCCCCAAGCCCCGGTAGTCCCGGGGGAGGCGGCCGGGGCGCGCAGCGCCAGCCTGGGGTGGGGACCACTCGGGACTGGCCCCGGCAGGGCCCCCGCAGCAAGCATTCCAGTTCGGGCCGGCTCTCTCCGTGCCCACGGATCTAGAAAGCTAGCTTAGAGGCGTGGGCAAACTCTCTCCCTCCAGGGAACCTGCTGGTCCTTGAGTTTTGTTCTGTCTGTTACTTCCTCGGTGAGGGAAAGATCTGGGGAGGGTTCCGCCAGGAAGAGGTGTAGTGCAGGTAAAGCCCTACCCAACGTGTGACATTGGTCCCCCTCCTGGGCCTGGCCGTGTGTTTATTGCAACCCCCAAATATTTGTACCTGGAGCCCACCTGGGATAATTCAGACCTGTCCCGGCAGCGGAGACCTTTGCCCCAGACTGTGAAACAGCCAACCAAAGACACCGCTGGCTGTGCCGTGCAGGCAGCGGGCGACAGCTGTTTACAGTGCCCAGGACAGCTTCCTGCGGGGCAGACTGGCACGGCTGCATCGTTACGTTGTGTTCATGGAGAGAGGAGAAGGTCAGCTGCGAGGGTCCTCTCGGCCTGGCGGTTCCAGGTCCAGTGGTGGTGGCCACAGCATGTCAGCCGCTGGCTGCAATGACGGCGCGGAGGAGACTGGTCCTGAGCTCCTTGCAGAGCTGGGATCGCTGCGTGCTCTGGGGGATGGATCCGGCTCAGGGCCCGTCAGGGCTGCTGAGGCTCTGCCCAGATGTGGTGCGCACGGCTCTGACAGCTGCAGGGGGAGGCTCGCGCTGACGCACGCAGGGAGGCCTGGGGGCTTTTGAGCCCGTTGGCGGCTTTGAAATGTTCACAGATCACAGACATGCGCGGCCTGGTACTGGTGAATTGTTTTGCCCCCTTCTGATAGCGCAAGAAAGAAAACGTTGCTGATATGGAATGCCATCATTTAAGAAGTGTGTGCGTGTGTGTGTGTGTGTGTGTGTGTGTGTGTGTGTGTGTGAAGGTGGGGGGAGGGAGAGAGCGCTCTTTAAACATCTTCAAAACCTGATATACGGAGTCTCCGCCGAAGAACAAAAGAAAGGAAGCCTTTTGATATCAGTGGCCGTTTCCAGATGTCCTCCCCGCTCCTCCATGTATGTAGCTCCTGTCTCTGCTGAGTGTGTGAGTCCCGCACGTTACTTTCCAGCCTCAGGAGGCCGGTTTTGCCCGCTTCTCTGCCTGCCAGCCCCAGTGAAGTTAGCGGCAAGCAAGCTGACGGGACTCAGCTCTGAACGAAATCGCCTGTCGGTGCGGCCAGCGCCATCTTCCCCACCGCAGCTCATTCCCAGACGTGCGGTTTGGAGAAGATGGGGCGCCCTCAGCCCGGCTTGGGCAGCCCCCCGGGAAGAGCAAGTGAACGTTCCATACACCAGCCCGATATGTGTTGTTTTGGAAATGTGACTTAAAAAAGAACCTCAAAAGCAATTTTTGCAGCTAAGACTTCCATTAGAATTATCCCCCTTCTCTCCCCCTCCCCCTCCCCCACTCCCAAAGGTCACTCTCTCCGCAATGCCCACGTCTTCCTTTGGAGTCCGTCCCAGGTTTAAGCAGACGCTCACCCCACCCCAGCCCTGCAGACAGGCTCACCCTGGAGAGGGCTCTGCACAGCATCACCCCGAAGAGTGGGCCCGCGCGTTCACCGCAGACGGGGGAACAGAAGGCCAGTCAGCTCTCAGGGCCGCGTCATTACTTGCCGTTTCTTGGGGGGCGATTTAATGAGAAACATGCGATGTTTTGTTTTAAGCGCAGGTCCTATTCTGGACAGTTCTGCTTTGGGGAAAAATGTTATCATTTAATTTCCTTTCCGTAAATGAAAACTAATGAGGTGTGGCCGTGTCGGAGCAGAGGCTGCGGGCGGCCCTGCCTGCGTGCGGGAGGCTGCGGCCCGTGCCTTCAGGGAGACGGCGGACTTGAAGCAGATGCTGAGCTGCTCCTCCAGCCGCTCTGCCTCCGACGAACCAAAGACCGAATCTGCTTCGGACAGAGCAGCTGCATGCAGGCCTTCTCCTGGGAGCTGTCGCACCAGGAAACCCCTCCACGCACCCATGCGGGGTGTCCGCGCCCCCCGCCGTCTTATCCCAAGCTTTTACCGTCTTAATGGAAACTGCGGTCCTCATCGTCCTGACACGGGACACTGAACTCAGGATTGGGGTGTGTGCGGGGGACATGGAGGGTCTCCCGGTGTGGACGCTGCGCTTGAGCATCTGACAGGTTCTGGGCAAGGACTTCTCTCTGAGCTGAAGGCCGATTTGGGGGACACTTTCCAAAGTGCCTGCTGACACAGGAGCTGCCAGAGCTGGGCTTCCTGTGGCCCGCGGAGCAGCGGGTGAGAAAACCCCTCCTGGAGGAGTTCAGGAGCCGGCCTGGGCCGAGCCTGGCTGCACTCACAGGGCCGGGACGAAGTGGGAAGGATGTGTGTCTGGTGTGAAATACTCTGGGGGTTCATGGCTGTGGCACCCTCACTTGTGACCAGAAAGGTAGACACACAAGCACACCCCGCTCCCACTTACACCCCAGAGTCTGAGAACCCAGAGAGAAGCCAGCCTCGCCCAGCAGATTGAGAATGAATGCAGTGAGAGAGCTTGTAGGCGGACGTTCTGTAGAGCTGTTTGCCTCTAGCAGGCGGAAAACGGAGAATCTTTATTCCTGGGTAATAGCTATGCATATCTGAAATAAAAGTGGCAGCCTTTGCATTTCTAGCTTTTCAAAGAATCGTGTCTGAAAAGGAATTACTTTAAGCCAATGCCTATAAAACACACGTCTACCAAAATAAACTTTAAGACTTTCTCTACCGTTGGAGCTCCTTGTTGTTTTTAACCACCAGTTTCGTTTTTAAAAATAGACACTCCTTTTGGTTACAGTGTTTTTATTCATATTTAAACATTTTTACAAAATAAATAGTTTTACAAGATGAGGAATATGTACGTATTTCTAAGTATTAAGGAAGCTGGTGCTTTTTTAAAATGTATTTTTGACAAATGCATTGTGTCATACAAAAGGGAATTCTTATTCCAAAGAAAAGTTAGCAAGGCCCAAAAGTAAAACAAAACAAAAAGATAAATGTTTGAGATGAAAAATAAGTTTAATAAGACAACTTAATGTAAGTTTTTAAATTTAAAATAAATTGAATGTAACAACAAATTAAAGAACATATTTTGTTCTTGTAGAACTTACTCTTGTATTTTTTTTCTTACTGCTTGGTTTCTGTCTTGCCAGTTTTGAGATTTAACCTTATCGATCAGCTTGAAGAATGCATTTTTAGATCAGGGCTAGGATTCACTACCCATTGTAAGCTACTGCAGGTTCCCAGCATTTATCTGAAAATGTTTCTATTCCATCTTACCTGTGGCAGTCTGCCTCAACTGTCCCACAGTTACAATAAATTACAACTTTGGGTAGACTTTATCCAGGACTCACTGACCGCATGACCCCTCCCACCCAGAGGGTCCCAGGGAGGAAGACGTGGCTGTAAGACTTCAAAGGGCGGGGTGAGGGGACATGTGGGGGCAGAAAGTACAGGCCCCTGCAGATCTCTCAGCGGCCCTGCCTCCCGCCCTGTTCACTTCTCTGCAAAAGTATGAATGGAATGGCTTTTCGAGAAAGGACTTCCGTGAACATAAAGGAATTCTTTCCCCTGGGAGGCCCTGTCAGTCGTGAGCTGGGCTTATGTCTCAAATCCATTCGACCTGGCATTTCTATTAACATGTTAGGACCCACTGCAATGTGTGTGTGTGCGCAGGGAGGGGGGTTATTTATTAAAATGCTTCCTCTTCCTCTGCCAGGCCCACACAGAAATCAAGAAGTGACATCCCCAGCTTAAACGTGCAGCCTCTTAAAGATGGAGGTAACACTATTAGGTTGCCATAGTAACTGCTTAAGTTTGCACTGAGCTGCTGACTGCCTCCTGCCCACTTGCCTAGGACTCTTACTTCCATTAAGATGTTCAGACAAGGAAGTCTTCTCAAGCACATACACACTCTGTTAAGCCCAAGCCCGTGTGTTATCATCTGTAAATATCTTCTCTTCACAGTAACCTTTGGCCTTAAACCCCTGAAAACCCTGATTTGTTGGTTAAGTATGGCCCTCAACGGCTCATAACAGAGTAGATGCTCGAGCATGTTGCTGTGCTTTATTGGTAAACGGCAGGCGATAACACCTGCTCACAAAGGGCTCCTTGCCAACATGGCACAGCTCGGTGCAAACAGGGGTGTCCGGGCCAGCCCCCTGGCTGAACAACAGGTGCCTCTCCATTTGCAGATGTTATCTCGGACCCCAGGCCGCCGGGAAGGAGGCAGGTCTGCACGGTGAGGCGTGGCTAGCAACAGGTTTCACATTCTCTCAAACAGGCGAAGGTGCACTTGGGTTCTAGAAGGATGCGTTAGAGACATCTGGGGAAGCCCTTTCCGCTCAGGGGGTTTCCCCGAAAGTAAACCATGTTTGAAAAATCAACACCGAGTGTTCATGGCGGAGCAAATGGACAGGTGGCGTGGCCCAAGGCATGGAGCTATGACACAACTTTCAGACGGGGAAACCTGGAAGCAGAAACTATAAAAATAAGAGTAGAAAACACTGCTGGTGCTTCACGAAAGATGTGTTTGCCTGTGACAGACATGACATGTTCAATGGAGCTCTGCTACATAGAAGACGCTGCAGACAAGGCCCACATCATTCTCTGACATCCCTGCCGCGCGTGTTCTCCGCGAGGCGCCGTCCGCCGACCATTCTCACGTCGCACACGCTCACCAGCCTGGCCGCACGCACCTCGGGGACTGCAGGGCAGGGGGATCCTGCCCTGTAACCAGGCCTGACACGCAGCCCACCGCCTGGGGCACCTGAGGCACCCCCGTGTCCATCTCCTCTGTGGGTGTCCTTTTAGCATTTGATGCTCCGCTTTCTGAAGGTGCTGCTCAGAGGAGGGACGAGCTTGGGGATGTCCTTGAGAAGCGTGCTCGCCGCCTGGGTCTCAGCTGGCAGGTTCTTGGTACCAAAGAGCTAAAATCAACTTCTCATGAAACGCATGCATGACTCCACGGGCAGAACTGTCTGATCGCGGGACCTGGAAGAATCACCTGCCTGCACCCAGAAGCCGGAAGGCTCCGAATGCAGGAAGTCTGCCTCCAGCCTCCCCCCTACCCCCACCCCTGCGCATCTGACCAGGCCAGGGTGTGCTCCTCCCCAAGGCGGAGGGCACTGGCCGAGCCAGAGCTCCTTGCCAGAACCCCATGGTGGGACGGTGAGCATCCCGGCAGGCAGGGCGGGAGCCTGATGTCAAACACGGGGCAGTTTGAGGTCCCCGTGGGGACTCTCCCCGTTGGGAACCCCTGGCTCTGGGCGAACCCAGGCCGGCCAGCCGCTTCCCGGGCAGGGGGTGTGGGTCCTCTCTCCCCGCACCGGCCTTGGCGGCGCCTGCGGCAGGAATCTAACAGTGCGGGCTGCGGGCTGCTATGAAAATAGGCGTCTCTGTGTATAAATTAAATCGTGCGCGGACAGCTCGCCTATGGCTTGTGGCTGCGGGGCGGCCGGGGGTCACCTGCCGTGCGTGATGATGACCGAGGCGCCCAGGTAGTGCGGCAGCGGCGCGGCGGGCGGCGCGGCGTTGGCGGCGGGGCCGGGGGGCAGCGGCCGGTGCGCGGAGGCCGCCGCCGCCGCCGCCGCCTCCGGGGCGTGGGGGCCGCAGGCCAGGGCGGGCGGGCCGGGCGCAGCGCCCCCCAGCGGCCCGCGTCGCGCCAGCACGCGGTGGTAGTTGAGCAGCACGAAGGGCAGCTGCGCGGCGGGCGCGGGCGGCTCGGGGGCGGGCGCGCAGCACTCGCGGCCCAGCGCCAGGCGCGCCCCCGCCTCCCGCGGGCCCGGGCGGGCGGCCTTGGCGGCGGGGCCGGGCGGCGGCTCCTCGCGGAAGTGGCCGCAGCTCGGGAAGCTGGGCGGCGGCGGCGGCGCGGGGTCCTCGCTGAAGCGGCGCGCGGGCGCGGGCGCTGCGGGGACAGGCGGCGGGTTAGAGGCCGCGCGGAGGGGGGGCGGGGCCCGCGCCTGCGGTTTGGGGGGCCCCCACCCTCCCGCACCCATCCTCCCGCCCCCCGCGCTCAGCTCACGGAGCTGCGTTCCCCCCTCCCGGGTCATCCAATGAGCAGATGCGGTTTGAGAGGGTCCAGCAGAGCAGCAGGTGACACCACTGATAACTCAATGCAACACGCCCAACGCACTGCGAGGTGCGACCACACGTTAAAAGCACGCTTTGTGCCGAAGCCGGTGTGGCTCAGTGGAGAGAGCGTGGGCCTGCGGGCTGAAGGGTCCCAGGTTTGATTCTGATCAAAGGGGCATGGACCTGGGTTGCGGGCACATCCCCAGTGGCGGGCGTGCAAAAGGCAGCTGATGGATGTCTCTCTCTCTCATCCACGTTTCTAGCTCACTATCCCTCTCCCTTCCTCTCTGTAAAAAAATCAATAAAAAAAAGTATGCTTTGTGCCAAAACTGGTGTGGCTCAGTGGATAGAGCGTTGATTCTGGTCGGGGGCATGGACCTTGGTTGCAGGCACATCCCCAGTGGGGGGCGTGCAGGAGGCAGCTGATCCATGTCTCCCTTTAAAAAAAAAAAAATATATATATATATATATATATATATATATTATTGATTTTCTACAGAGAAGAAGGGAGAGGGGTGGAGAGTTAGAAACATGGATGAGAGAGAGACATCGACCAGCTGCCTCCTGCACGCCCCCCACTGGGGATGTGCCTGCAACCAAGGTACATGCCCTTGACCGGAATCGAACCCAAGACCTTTTAGTCCATAGCCTGACACTCTATCCACTGAGCCACACCGGTTTCGGCTGATCAATGATGTTCTAACTCTCTATCCCTCTCTCTTCCCCTCTGTAAAAAAAAAAAAATCAATTAAAAATATATTTTAAAAAACTTTTTTAAAAGTATGCTTTGTGCCCTGGCCGGGTTGGCTCAGTGGATAGAGTCTGGGTCTGTGGACCAAAGGGTCCTGGGTTCGATTCCCGTCAAAGACATGTCCCTCATTCACTGCCAGCCCTCGTCAGGGCATGTGCAGGCGGGCAACGAATCCATGTGACCATGTTTCTCTCTCTCCCTCTCTCTGCCGCTCCCTCTAAAAATCAATGGGAAAACTACCCGCAGGTGAGGATTTAAAAAAAAAAAATGTCCTGTGTTTCAGCGCAGACAGTCCACCTCACTGTGGCCGATGTCTGCCAGACTGGACAGCGCTGGTCTGGAGGTCGGCCCTGGGGGAGGGGCCCAGGCTCCCCATCTTTCTGGCTGACCCCTCAGTGGGCACCGGAGTGGGCACTCCCCGCGCCCTTCAGGGTTGTCATGATTAAGATGATCACCGCTTCTCCAGGCAGATCTCCACCGGCCTTTACCTGAAGGCCACCTGTGTCTCTCTTTACGGGAAAACACCAGGAAGCTGATCACAAATTGCTCCAAATTAGCACCTGGGGCCTGTGCTACCCCACGTGTGTGAGAAACGAGGTACTGGCTGCTCACTTCCAAAACAGCCATTCGGAAAAGCAAGCCCTGGTCGTCTCACGGGCCCCTGCCTGGCATGCAGACAACTTCTTTCCGTCACTCAGGGGGCACCGAGCCCTCCCTGCCTCCAGAGGGGACGGTGGGGCCCGGTCGTGTGGCTCAGGGGTTGAGCGAGGACCTATGAGCCAGGAGGTCACAGTTCGATTCCCACTCAGGGCACAGGCCCGGGGTTGCAGGCTTGATCCCCCGGTGTGGGGTGTGCAGGAGGCAGCCGATCCATGATTCTCTCTCATCACTGTCGTTTCCATCTCTCTCTCCCTTCCTCTAAAAATCAATAAAAAAAAAAAAACATTTTAAAAAGGAGAAAGAGAGGAAGGGAGAGAGGGAGAGGCCATCCTTTCTGAGCCCAGTGGCCCCACAGGACCTTTGCACGGCCGGCCTTGGTCTGCATTTTGGGCAGCAGCCAGGTGGAGGTGAAAAGGAAAGACACCTCCTGCAGGCAGGCCTCAACCCCACCTCCTCCCTTCCGCCTGGGGCGGGCTCAGGGAGCAGCTGGTGGCCCGCCACCGAGGGCCTTTTTCTGCCTGCCGGCCGGCCACCAGGAGGAGCTGGCCGAGGGACCATTCCCGTCTCCGTTGTGGAGCCACCGCGTGTACAGGACAGGGACCTACTGTGCGCCGAGCCCCAGGGTCAGCCTGTCCCGTGGCTTAGGGTCCCAGTTACAGAGGCAGCAACTGAGACCTGGAGGGGGCGGGTTTGGGGAGGGGCCTTTCTGTCCCTGAGCCCTGAATTCCCACCGCTGCTCGCCAGGCTGGGAAAGCTGGCACGGGAGGAAAGCCCGGTCTCCTGTAATACTGGGTTTTGGCTGGAGCAGGGCATCTATAATCATCCAACGGCAAGATGCCAACTCGATCGGATGTGCTTCCAGCTGGAGCCGGGGTCAGAGGGAAGCCAGCCCGGGTCCCGGTGCCAGAGGAGAGCCGGGGCCGGCAGTGGGGGGAAGGCAGGCCTCCTCTCACGTGACTAGAGTGCATCAGGCCGCCAGCGAATTCTAAAATACGTGCGGCCTGGCTGCCGTGGCTCCGGGGTTGAATGTCGACCCAGGAACCAGGAGGTCACGGTTCGATTCCCGGTCAGGGCACAGGCCCGGGTTGTGGGCTCCCTCCCCAAGGTGGGGCGTGCAGGAGGCAGCCGATCCATGAGTCTCTCTTCCCATGGATGTTTCTCTCTCCCTCCCCCTCTGCCTTCCCCTCTGACGTCAATAAAAATACTGTTTCAAGAAGTAAAACATGTGCAGCTGAGCCCTTCTCAGGACATGGAGGCCGCCTCTGAAAACCACTCGGTCCCCCTCGGAGGGAGCAGAGGACAGACAGGAGGTTATGGGGGGAAGGTGAACCCTGTTCTCACGCCCCTTCCTCTGTCCCTGGGGCCGCGGAGTCCACGGACCGGTCACCCCGATTTAGCCTCTCACACGAGGGGCTCGCATGGAGAGCTGGAATGCGCAGCGGCCCCTGCTTAGAAGCAGAAGGAGGGGACATGTGCCCCAGCTGTGAGGGTCTCTCTCCCCCCGCCGGCCCCCCCTGCCCCCGGGACCCACCTTCGTAGCTCGGCACCAGGCTGTGCCGGGCAGTGCTCACTGGCGGCGGCTCGGAGAGGGCTTTGGCGGGAGACGGGCTGCCGGGCACCAGGGGGTTGGCGTAGTGCCACTGGCACTCGCCGCCGGCCGGCAGGGCGCTCAGGAAAAAGCGCGCCACCTCGCAGGGCGAGCCCTGGGGCCCGAACTTGGCGGGCAGCACGGGCTTCTTGCTGCCGAAGACGTGGGGGTCCAGCGGGCAGGGGCCGTAGCGGTAGGAGAAGGGCAGGCCGTAGGGCGGGCCGTACAGGAGGTCGCCGCCTTCGGGGTGCAGCTGCTGCTCGGGGGCCGCCGCGGCGTCCGTGGGGGGGCTGGCCCTCCAGGCGGCCAGCTGCCCGCAGTCCAGCCTCTCCACCGGGAACGGGCTGAACGGCTGCGGGCACAGGGCGCGGTGAAGGGGGGATGGGGGGGATCTGAGGCCCGAGCCCCCGGGCCCGACCCCTCCCCTGGCGGGACCCCTCGGGCCACCACGGCGAGGTCCCCCTGGGGACAGGGGCCCGCAGACGGCACCCCAGGGACCCTCCCTGGGTGCAAACGTCTCTCCCCACCAGCAGCAGCACCACCCACAAGGGCACCTCCTGTTTCTAATAGCTCGCCAACAGCAGTGAGCTGGCGTGGCTCAGTGGCTGGCATGGCTCAGGGGTTGAGCATCGACCTATAGCCCAGGAGGTCACGGTTCGATTCCCCGTTGGGGCACAGGCCCAGTTTGTGGCCTGGGTCCCCAGTGTGGGGCCTGCAGGAGGCAGCCGATCAGCGATTCTCTCTCATCGTGGATGTTTCTCTCTCTCCCCCTCTCCCTTCCCCTCTGAAATCAACAAAAAATATATTTTAAGCCGAAACCGGTGTGGCTCAGTGGATAGAGCACCGGCCTGCGGACTGAAGGGTCCCAGGTTCGATTCTGGTCAAGGGCATGTACCTAGGTAGCAGGCACCTCCCCAGTGGAGGTGTGCAGGAGGCAGCTGATCGATGTTTCTCTCTCATCAATGTTTCTAGCTCTCTAGCCCTCTCCCTTACTCTCTGTAAAAATTTAATAAAATATATTTGAAAATATATGTATATATTTTAAAAAGAAAAAAATGTTTTTCTTGAAGGCCATCCTGCCACCCCGGGCTGTGTGTCCCTGTCAAGCAGGATGCTTCCGGGCAGGGAGACGCCTGGCCATGAGCGTGGGCCAGTCCCTCAAATGCCCGCCCGCCCGCCCGCCCGCGTGTTACCTGCGGGGGGTAGGGGTTTGTTCTCAGCTTCGCCTTCATCTTCGTGGTCTTGGGTTTGGCTAACTTCCTAGTTTCTTGTGAGGTAGACAGGGCGGTCCGCCACGAGTCCTGGGACTTGGCCGTGGACACCTGCTCCAGGGACAGCTGCAGCTCCTTGTACTCAATGTCCCTGGAGGCAGGAGGGCAGGCGTGTCCAGCCAGCCGAGGGCCGCGGGCCGAGGGCTCCCAGTGGGATCGCCCTCGAAGCTCCAGGGGCCATTTCAGCCAGGCCGGGGCGGGCGGGGTGGAGAAAAGGACAGCCCTCCCCACCCCCGTTATAAAAGCCAACCTGCAGCCCGGTGCAGCCCCCCCACCAGAAACACTGAATGGGGACAGTGTTATTCGGCAGAAATGGGGGTGGGGTGGGTGCATCTCTCTTCAATCCCAGGGGACCCCAAACACACTGCCTGGGGACCGTGGGCGCTGCCTCAAGCACTGGTCGCCCCGCCGGCTCCGGAGCCCCCAGGAAGGCCTGGGTGGGAGCCTTGAGGGTCCCCCAAAGAGCCACCTCAGTGCCCCCGTGCCCATGGGGCGGGGGAGCACCCCCAAGGACTGGCCCTGTCACATCTGTTTGCTCATCGAGTGTTTGGGGTGAACAGGCTCTGCCCCCACACTTCGGCTGGGACCTCTCTGCTCCTAACGCCAGAGCCGAGACAAACCCCGGCCCTGTGGCCCCTGAGAGAAGGAGGCTCCTGCCCGCTCGCTCCGCAGAGTCGCTGGCGGGCCCGGCTCGGAGCTGGCTGGGCACCAGGCTGGCAGGGCCCGGGCCAGAGCCGGGTACCGGTGTGACATGCGTGGCGCCACCGGTGGGCGGAGAGTAACATCCGGTCCCAGCGGACTGAGGGCCTGCTCTTCCTAACGGTCTGAAAAGCAGGAGCCACTGACCTTGACCTCCTGGGGTTTAAAGGGACCAGATCTTTGCCATCATTTGCCATAGCTTATATGGCAGCGGGCTTGTGGGAGGGCTGGGGGGGGGGCAGGAGCGGCGCACACGTGTGTGGGCACGGGGAGGGTCAGCCTGTATGTCGGCTCTGGGACCTGCATCCCCTTTCCACCCCGTTCAGGACGGGGGGCACCCCTGCCCTCCCTCTGCCCACCCCTGCTCCCACCCGGGCACCGAGTGGGGGGCCCCCTTTTCCCAAGCACCTGCCCCCCACCCCCCCGGAGCGTGGGCCTTCCCATCCACCAGGTGTCCGAATGCAAACAGAACAGGAGACAAATGCACAGCTCCAGAGAGAGAGAGAGAGAGAGAGAGAGAGAGGGAGGGAGAGAGAGATGGTGCGGACGGGGCGATGAGGAGGCGGGAGGCGAGAGCCAGGAGGAGGAACAAGGACGTCGGACTTACGTGAGGACATAATTGACACTCACGATGCAGTGGGGCCGGGACGAGCGGCTGTTGTGCACGACGGTGGCGTAGCTCTGCACCCACACCCAGCCGCCCCGCTTGGACAGCAGCCGGTAGTACTTGGTGGTGACCTGGCCCTTCACCAGCACTGCGGGCGGAGGCGACAGAGCGAGGGGCTGTGAGCGTGACCCGCAGCCCTGGCTCCGAACCTGCCCGGGGGCAGGACCCCAACGGGGGGCGTGGCAAGGAGGGCAGGTGTTCCCTGCTGGAGGGCGCATGCTTGTGCACCCCTCCCCCCTCTCTCACGCACACACACGCACACACACGATTTCTGCCCGTGGCTCACTGGGCTGGGAGGCACACTCTGGCCTCTGCCTTGCTAAGAACTGGAGTTTGGAGCCACCGCTTTCTCTGGGAGCACACGAGCCCCGTCAGCATCTGCACCGGCACAGGGACGATGACGCGGGTCAGCTCCCCATGCCCCCAGCCCGCCGCCATTCCCCGTGTCCTAACCCCAGGCCCGGGATCGGTGGGGATGGGGGGAGGGGGAGCCATGTAGTTATTGAAGCCAAACAGGTTCAACTCAGCGTCCACCTGCCGCTCATGGCTGCGCCCAGAACCCGGGTGTGTTCAGTGACGGTCACTCGGCCGCTGTGCACGTTTCTCCCCACCAGCCCGCTTCCCGCGTGGTGAGCCCCCCGTGCGTGCGGCCCGGGGAGGGAGCCCTCAGCGCCTGAGCACCCACCGGGCGTGCGGCCGCCCTCCGTGCACAGAGCCCGCGCAGGCATGAGCCCCGGCCCCTGAGCCCAAGCTTGCACACACCCCTATACCCCCACACCTACCCACCGCCTCCTCCCGGCTGCAGCGGGCGTGCGGGAGGGCTGGGGGGGGAGGGAAGGAGAAGGAGCAGAGGCTCCGGTGGGCGGTGGCCGCGAGGAGAAAGGCTGGCTTGTCTCCCAGGGCCGGGGAGGCCGGGGGCCGTGGCTGTGGCCGCAGGCACTCCTGCTCCCCCGGCAGCTGCAGGGCTGGAGCCGGCAAACAAAGGGCAAAGGGATGGAGGCGCCACGTCTCTGGCTGCAGGAGCGGGTGCTGGAGGACCCCCCCCCATTCCCGGGTTCATGGACACGGGCATTCCTCCCCGTGGGCACCCTGTCAGAACCCCGCCCCCTCCACCCAGGGACTTCTCCCAGCCGGGGACGCGATGGCCGTTCCCACGCCTCAGGGCGACTTCCGGGGCCGAGGGACCCTGCTGCCTGGTGACAGGCGGGGCGTGAGGAGCCGGAGCGCAGAGCTCCACCCGACGGATCGGACCCGAGACCCTCCCGGCCACGTGGGCAACGGACGTGGATGCGGACAGCAGCCACCAAAGGCCACGCCAAGCGGCCGCCACGTCTCTCTGGTTTGCTCGGCGCGGTGGCTGGTGCCACTGTCAGGTCCACGGACGGGTGAAGGGAGCCGGCACGGCGTGACTCCAGTGACGGGAGGGTCCGGAGCAGGCCGGCCATGGGCGGAGGGTGCAGGGGCTGGTGCTCTGGGAGGAGAGTGGGTCCTGGCACTGACACAGGCGGCAGCGGCGCGCCCAGTAAATACACCGCGAACCACGACAGCCGGGGACGTGGTGACTTCCACGTCAGGGTGTCCGAGGGGAGAGGCACCGCCCCGTGACGCTGGAGCGGGAGCTGGCCTGAGCTTCCTGGGAAGCAGGTGCTTCTGGGAAAGGGATGCCTGAGGTGACCGCCGGACACCGGTCCCACGGGAAGGGAGTCCCCGCAGCCGGCTGGTCATTCAGGGCCATGGCGGATGGGGCTTGCAGGCTGATGGAACGTGGACATTAGGGGGGTGGACATCACGGGAAGGTGGACATCAGGAAAGGAGGACGTCGCTCTGAGTGTCCACTGGGGAGGGGGCCAACCAGCGGCTTCCAGAAGGTTCTGTGTAGCTACATAGGGGCCAGGGTGGCCAATCCGGAGAGTTATTTAACTGATTTGTTGGGCCCCCAAAGGGGATGCGGCCTGATGGACCGGAGGTCCCCCGCTGGGCCCCCAGGCCCTGCCTCTTCCAGCGGAACGGGCATCACTTCCACTCGGAAATCGTTCCTGGCAGCGCCTGCCAAGCCCCGGGCATCACTGGGAAGGGGGACACCCAGGCGACCCTGGGTGCTTGCTGGGCCCAGGCTGGGTCTCAGGCTGGGTCTCAGGCTGGGTCTCAGGCTGGGGTCTCAGGCTGGGGTCTCAGGCTGGGTCCCAGGCTGCGTTTGTAAGACCCGCCTCAGCTGGTGGAAGCCGGGCCCCGGAGGCCAGGTCAGGACCCCATGGAGGACGCAGAGCTCTCTCCCCGCTCCCGGCTCCACGGGGAGGGCCATCGGGGAAGCGCTTGGGTGAGTTGGGCTGCGCCGTCCACTGCCGGTTGGAGGCCTGAGGCCAGCGTGGGCCGAGTCCCCGGCGGCGTCCACCCCTCACTCCTCCCGGGAAGGGAGACCCCCTTCCGCCTTCATCTCCAGTGTGAAGGCCTCTGTCCCCGCTCGGAGCCCCCGGGCTGGGTCCTCCCCTCTCGCCCGCCCCCCCCCCGGGGTGGAGGCTGTCTCCTTGGGGGGCAGGGAGCAGAGTCTCTCAGGCACAGACACCTTTATGCACCGTCTCGTGAACTGAAGGAAGAAGCGCCCACACCTGTGCAGGGGTGTCCCTGTCCGGGTCTCGGTCTGCGTGACTCGGGACACGCCCAGGACCCGGCGCGTTCAGCGGTCCCTGTGCACACCCACCCACCGGCCAGCCAGCGCCCGGGGCCTGCCCTCCACCGGCCGCCCAGTCCCGGGGCCTCTCCATCAGCACAGAGCGGAGCCGGGGGGGACGGGCCGTCAGCTCCGGGAGAAGACCGGTCCCTCCAGCCCTCGCACCCCGTGACCGGTACCCCCCACCCCAGGCCCCCCCTGGCCGGCCCCACACAGTGAGCTGGACAGCGAGGAGGCGGCGTCTGCTTCACCCAGAGATCTGCTGCCTCCTGTGGACCCCAGAAGCGTCCCCTCCTTCTGCATTTAGAGGCCGGAGCAGCCCCAACCCTCCCGGCCCGAACGGCCCCACCCGGTCCCCCTGGCTCATCGGAGGCCGTCTGTCCGTCTTCCCGCACCGACTCCTCCGCCTGCAGACCTGGCCTGCGGGCTCCCCTGAGACTCCCCAGCCACAGGGTGGGCCGAGGTCCGACTCCCAGCTCTGCCCCCTCCTGCTGTGTGACCACGGGCCTGCGGCTCACCCTCTCTGAGCCTCAGCACCCTCAGCCCTGAGGGGAGGACCGGTCTCTCTGGGTCGACCAATCGTTTCCCCCGTACACTGCGGAGCTCTTTCCCGGCTATGACCGGTGGGTACTCGCCACCAGTGTCCCAATGTCACCGGGAAACTCGGTCCCAAACCCACAGTCTGGAATCTAGAAGCTTCCACACCACCCCCACACCTGCCAGGGTCACTGGGAGTCTGGGCACCGACAGCGAGGAACTGCTCGAACCCAGGGGTGCGGGGACCCCAGCCTCGGGCTCACAGTTCCCGCGTGCCCCACCCTGGGCCTCCTCCCCTCCCCCACCCTCCCGGCTGCGGGCCAGGCCGCGGGCAGTACTCACGCAGGTGGTGCGCGTAGCGGAGGTGGAAGGCGTCGCAGCCGTGCACGTGATGGTACAGGGTCTTCTCGATCAGGTCCTGGGGCTCGTACCCCGTCAGCTCGGTCACCCTAGGGCAGGGGGGGGGGGAGGACGCTCCGTGAGTTACCCGCTCTGCAGGCTGCCTCTCGCCTCAGTCCTCACCGGTGTTGCCAACCAATCAGAAGCTAACAGGCCGGCTGAAGCCGGTTTGGCTCAGTGGATAGAGCGTCGGCCTGCGGATTGAAAGGTCCCAGGTTCCATTCCGGTCAAGGGCATGTACCTTGGTTGCGGGCACATCCCCAGTGGGGGGTGTGCAGGAGGCGGCTCATCGATGTCTCTCTCTCTCATCGATGTTTCTAACCCTCCATCCCTCTCCCTTTCTCTCTGTAAAAAAATCAATAAAATATATTTAAAAAAAAAATAAAAGAAGAAGAAGCTAACAGGCCGGGGTGGGCGGGATGCTGGTCTGGGAACCTGGGAATGATGTTTTTTTTTACAGGAAAAAGGTCTGAGCTCTGGCCCAGGCGGAGGGAGCACCTGGAGCAGGTCTGCTCCTGGGAGCCGCGCGGGAAGGTCGGGCTCAGCGCAGCCCCGTTCGGGTGCAGCTCATCCGAGCACCTTCCACGTGAACTCAGATACGACGTCAGGGATACTGTCACCCTGAGAAAGAACCCTCTCTCCGGGGACGTTTGTGGGAACCTTTTTACCGATTACGGTGGAGAGTCCGACCCCCTGGCGCGTGGCTGAGCGCCGACCTGTGAACCAGAAGGTCCCGGTTCCATTTCTGGTCAGGGCACAGGCCTGGGTTTCAGGCTCGATCCCCAGAAGGGGGCGTGCAGGAGGCAGCCAATCAGTGATTCTCATCATTGATGCTTCTCTCTCTCTCTCTCCCTCTCCCTCTCTGAAATGAAAAAAAGTTTTAAAAAATTTCTCCCAGAAGAGAATTTAAAAAAATAAATAGCCTTAACCGGTGTGGCTCCGTGGATAGAGTGTCAGCCTGCGGACTCAAGGGTCCCAGGTTTGATTCCGGTCAAGGACAGGTACCTTGGATTTGGGCACATCCCCAGTGGGGGGCGTGCAGGAGGCAGCTGGTCGATGTCTCTCTCTCATCGATATTTCTAACTATCCCTCTCCCTTCCTCTCTGTAGGAAAATCAGTAAAATATATTCTTTAAAATATAAATAAGTAAATAAAACGAACTTTACCCTTTTAACCATTTGTCAACGCACCATTCCACGGCAGGAACGCCACCCACAATGCGGCGTGCTCATCCCCACTTCCACTTCCAGAACTTTCCGCCCCTCCAGGCAGAAACTCCACCCATGGGATAGCAAGTCCCCACATCCCCTCCCCCGGCCCTGGCCACTTCTGCTCCACTTCCTGCCTCTCCGGCCTTGTCTCTTCCAGAAATCCCGCCCGAGGAGACCGAGGCGGCATTTGTCCTTGGCGTCTGGCCTCTCGCGGTCTGTCCCGTGCTCCCCGGGGCCCTCCACGCCGGCGGCCACTCCTCTCGTGCCCACAGCTCGGGGGTCCACGTCTTGTCTACCCGCCCTTCTGAGGAGGGACCCCGGCCTCCGGCCGCTGTGTGTGTGTGTGTGTGTGTGTGTGTGTGTGCGTGTGTGTGTGTGACCTTTGCACCTCCAGGCCACCCTGGACGCTGATCCCTGCCAGGCTCTGGATGGCCCGTGGCTGGCGCGTCCTCAGTGGGGGGGGTGAGGGGGGAGAGTTAGGAAAGAACTGGCGACATCGGAGCCTCGCATCAGCGGGGGGCCGGCTTTGGACCCCAGAAATAGCCTGACCCGGGAAGCATGGGGCCGGAGGCCAGCCTTAAGCTCACCGGGGCGCGGGTGGCACGCTCCCGGGCGGCACTGACCTGCCTGCTCCGTCCCCATCACGCCCGGCGCTCTGCTCCCCCCCTCCCCGGCTCAGCGCTCTGGAGAGGCGAGGCTGCCTGATCCGTGGTGGCAGGAGCCCCTGGAGCACTCGGGCGCAGGTGACAACCACGGGTGGCCAGGGCCCCGGGCACCGGGCCCGCGAGGAGGCGGTCAGATGCCCGGCGGCGACAGACACTCCGGAGCAGATGGAAGGTTCCAGAGGCGGCCAGGCCTGGAGCCGCTGCGGGGACCTGGGCAGCGGGCGACCCGCCCTGACCTGAAACATCAGCTGCCCGAGAAACAGGGAACCTGACCCCCCCTTCACCCATGAAGTTCTGTGCGGGCTCGGACCGTCAACCTCGGGGAGCCTCGTGTTTCCCTGGACCGGCTCCCCTTGGCAGGGGGAGCCGGCGGGGTGGGCGGGGACGTGGGTGCGGAGGCCAGAGCCTGGGGGCCCTGGACGCGGGCGAGAGCCACCCAGGGGGCCTGGCCCTCGGAGCCCCGCTTGGTGGCCGGAGCCGGAGCCGACTGGCTTCCACTCCCCCACCCCCCTGAAAGCAAGCAGGGCCCCCCTCGGGGTGGGAATGGGAGACACCTCCCAGACCCTCTGGTTCCAGAAGGGCGGCCCGAACGTGTAAATGAATCAGAAACACGTGTCTCCCGTTTCCCATCGGAGTCTGCGCGGCTCCACAGCATCCCGGGGCCGGTCTGGCAGCCCCCACCCCCCGTTCCCCAGCCCCCGGGGCGGGAGGACCTATGAGCGATCTGCCAAACCCCACCGTCCCTGGCTCCCCGTCCTTCCCAAAAGCACCAGCTACAGCTTCAAAGCGAACGCCCACAGCCCCCCACGAACCGAACGCCGGGTTATGCTGAGGTCAGCTGGGTCTGGGATTCTGCGGGGGGCGGGGAGAGAGGGGGGCCCCCGCCCTGGGGACTTGGGGCGGCTGGGCTTCCGGCCAAGGCCTCTTGGGGATCCCGGGCCTGAGGGTCAGAGCTGCCACCTCCCACCTCCCAGCACCAGGCCAGCCCCCCTCCCCGGGGTGACCGCCGGGGCCATGGATCGGGGGACCAGCGACTGGAAGAATCCTCCAGCGCCCCTCCTCCCTGAGCACCCCGAGGAGGGAGGTGAGAACAGGCCCCCGGTGTCTGGGGGCTCCCTGGCCCTCAGCAGGGGACCCCAGTCTCCTGGGGGAGCGGGAGTCTGCCTCCCGGTCAGTGCCCGTCCTTCCCCCACCCTGGCATGGCCCCCCACCTAACGAGAGGGACACCGGCTTTCCAGAAAGCCCCCTCCCGACACCCCTCCCCGCCCGGCCCCCGACTCTCCGGCCCCCTCCTCTGCGCAGCCCTGTTCTGCGGGGAGGTGCGGGCTGTGGGGGCCTGAAGACCCGCCTCGGGGAGACCACACCCTGCTTCCCCTCGTCTAGAACGTACCAGGTCTGGGGGGCAGGGGTGAGGGTCAGAGACACACAGGGACACACAGGGAGAAGCAGGGTAAAGCGCGCGCGTGGGTGGAGGGTTCTCTGTCCACACGGCGAAGGGACTCGGCACCTGGAAGGAACGCTCCTTCACGCCTGCTCTGCCCATGGGGCCCGGACCACGGCCAGCCCGACTGCTGTGCCCCCCGGGGACTGGCCCCCTCTCCCCCACCCTCACATCTCCCC
>PVJN01006590.1:0-74710 GCA_004026805.1 Lasiurus borealis | reverse complement strand
CGTCCTGTTGGCAGGTTCCCGCGCGGCGGAAGGAGGGAGATGGTTGTTATGAAAGATTTTGGCTAGACATAAGTGCACGTCTCCCTTGGAAACCATCTGTTAAGCTGCAAGCTGTAGATCCTAGGAGCCCAGATAATTCGCAGGAATGACACCAGGGACACGTCACTGCACCCACGAGGGCGGTCAGCAGCTGACCCAGGGGCCACGCTGCCTCAGGCTCCTGCTGCAAGGAGGGGGCACCCAGCACTCTGCCCAGAGCGTGGGATCTGTGACCCCGGGGATTCCTCACGTTTGGTCCAGGAGACACTCGATAAAAAACAAAGAATGTCGTCAGCAGCCTGAGATTTGGGGAGTACAGGGGTGAGGAGCAGTGGGAAGCCAGTTCGAAAGGGGCTTCATGTGTCAGGTGAGGTGGGGCAGCTTAGGCTGAGGTGTCGATTAAGAACAATTTAATATGGATTTTGGAGATGAAGTCATGAAAGCTTGTTGATGTGGGTTGAAAGGAAGGGAGGATGAATGGTGACCCTGAGTCTCTGAGATGAGCACCTGGATGTGTGGGTTCCATTGCCTGTGCCAGGGAGATCCGGGCACAGACTGCAGGCAGAAGCCAGGCACCATTCTGGACCGTCGTGTTCAGAACACACCAAAATGGCTGAGTGAATTCCCTTCGGTGTTGCTAGGACTTAAAATGGCAGCAAGAGAACTTAGTTGTTTAATCCTTCACCTAATCCCATTTTAAAGTGAAATTCAGTGAGGAAGCTACTGAGGCAAGAGCCCGACCAGGCCCAGCCCCTGTCCCAGCCCCGTGCGCTCACTGCTTCGGTTCTAAGAATGTCAGCTCTGCATGGTGCGCCCTCCCACCCGTGACTGACAGCGCGATATCGGGGTGCAGCAGGCACAGGGCACAGCCCCCCGACAGGCTGCTGGGCTGCTCACATCACCCGGCCCTTCAGAATGTCCTGAACAGGCAGACAGCTGAGACAGCGAGTCATCTTCAGGGGCTCACGTCACAGTCCCTGCTGCACGTCACTCTGTGAGAACATGGTGACTCCAATCCGTGTTTTAGCAGGATGAGTCCTAGAGCTAAAAAATGCTCATTCCTCGTGTCACCTTCAAATATGGAAGCTGATTTTCTCTTGTTGTGCAAGGGTTCTTCAGTCAGCAGCTCCACCAACAGATAGATCTGGTGCCCGGAGTCCGATGGGAACTGGTCTCCTGGCCAGGGATCGGGCCCACTGAGGCAGGGCCAGGTCTGCCTTCTAGTGCCTCCTCCGTGTGGTGTCACTGACCACTGGCTGGAGTCCTCGCCTGCTCCCAGGGACTCTGTCCTGAGTGTGTCTCCCAGGGCCCTGCTTCAAGCATGTGGCCATTGCTCCAGCTCACTGTCCCGACTGCGGGGACGTCACAGAGACACAGCAAGCCCTGAGGTCCCAGGTGCCTGGCGCTCATGATGGCCTCACGCCGGTCGCCACTCATGGAGAGGTAACACTGACTCACAGAGCTAAGTGCCCTTCTGTGGGGTTTTAGACGTGGGTTTACTGGAGCTGGCCGTGGAAAGTACAATTTTGGCAGCTAACAGCAGGGAGAAGCTGACCTCCAGTGAGGTGAGAAGCTGCTTTGTCACTGAGACACGAGACCAGACCAGCCTGTCTCCACCTCCCCCACCCCCTGCCGTCTGCTCCCTCATCATGGGCCTGAAGCCTGGCCTCTCCGAGCCCCTCCCCCTCTCCTCCAGACCCCTCGCAGACCTGGTCAGGAGGAAGCACACCTGGTCCAGCGCTCACGCAGGGGAGCCCAGCCGGGCTCATTCAGTCCACAGAGGCCGTGTGCAGTGGGGACAGTGGGACCTGCCACCCTACAGTGACGAAGCCGGAAATCAGAACTCAAACACCTGACAGGCCCAGTGCGTGTTGGCGGAGGCAGGGGAGTGATCCTTGAGGAGAAGGTCTCGGTGTGGGCTCTGCCACTTTAAGGCAGCGAGGAGCCTGGCTTTCTGTTTCTCGAAGCTCTACCATCTTTATCTAATCAGGCGTGTCATTGATTGGTTTAGATTTTTGTTTTGCTTCATGTATCTTGTTCTGAATATTGGGTTTGAATGTAATTGCCATAGGTCACACTGCCTTCTTAAAAATTCATCCCACATGCAGGTTTGGGAGCAGGGGGTGACCTGAATGTTCTATGCAAATGCATGTAAATATATGCTAATGTCGGCAGGTGAGTGTGGCATCTGTCACACCTCCCAGGTTAGTTCACACTCTCGGGACCACGGGAGGCATGTCTGTTCCCCAGACTGTTGGGTCACTGAGAACCATCACACTGTGGGCTTCCGAGTGATCTGTGCCTTTTTAGAGAGAATTGTCTAGACTTTTCTTACAGGGGCTGGTTTTACGTTGGTTTCAACTCAGTAAGGACCATGGGCCTTTCCTGGGGGAAGCACCATCCCCGGGAAATGAAGCTCAGGCCTCTGGTCCAGGACCTGGCGCTGGCTGAGCTGCTGACCACGCAGGCGGAACAGGGCTCCCCAGGCCCCCGGGATGCAGGGCCCTGTAGAGCAGGGTTTCCAGAAGTGCAGGGGCCGAGGGGGAATGAATGAAAACCAAGTTGCTGTCAGGGTCCCCACCCCTCACCCGCTTCATCCAGTGTGCGAGCTCTCCTCCATCTTATATGCTGGGTTTCGTATAAGGCTTACAAATAAACAAAAACCCTGCAGTGAAAAATATCAGTGTGCATAGGATGACTTAGACACCAGTGGAGACGAAGACATAGGTCCGCCACATCTGATGGGGAGCAGGCGCTGAGACGGGCTGTGCAGATGCCGTGGGACCAGGAGGAAGGTGTGAGGAGGCTGTGAGTCACGGCAGAGCTGAGACAGAAAGTCTGTAACCAGGCACCTGGCTGCACACAGGAGAGGGGAGAGCAGGCCAGGGTGACTTTCTGCCGGAGGAAAGATGACGGAGGGCTGCTGGCCCTGATGGAAGTGGGAGTCAGAGTGGCTGGTGGCGGGGAGGGAAGCAACCAGGAAGCACCCCTGGGTGTCTGGGCAGGAGACAAGGGAGATGCCAGAAACCAGGCAAAGATTTGATGAAAAAACAGGCCTGGAGGCAAAACTGTGTGAGTTATCTAGTTAGAAGTAAGAGTCAAATTCATGCAGTGAACAGAATTACCAAGGATGAAAGCAGAGACTCGGGAACAGAATTCTGGGAGCATCTAAATTTGGGGGTAGGAAGAGCAGCTTGAAAAAGAAGAGGAATTGCACCCCCACAGGAGAAGGGGCTCAGGAGCAGTGTGAGACGGGTCGTGTCCGGCCGAGCGAGAAAGCGCACCTGGGTGTGGGGTTCGGGCACCTTTGGGGAAAGGAATTGCAGTAGGAGCAGGGCAGAAGGCAGGTACAGTAAGCTGGGTTATTATCGTCAAGATAAAAGCCTTCATAATGACTGAATCTGGCATTTGTTGAGAGGGCGTATTTTGAATCAATGTGAAATGCCTTCTCAGAAGAGTCCACACTTTCCAGTGTAAGGAAAGCAAGCCGGCCAGGAAAATTTTGCCCAGAATTTGTTTTAATTGAGGGACTTCAAAATTAGCCCGTTTCAAAGGGGCCTCCCGCTAGCCTTCTCTCCTGGAGGGAGGCTCTCCTGGGAGGAGTGCCCTGCTCCAGGCGGATCGGAAAGCGCGTGCTGACAGCCTGAGTAGTGGCTCAGGCCCGGCTCCCTGTCAGAGCCGACGCCCAGGACCGGGGCTCCCGGAGGGGGTGCAGCCTTTCCGGGTCCTCCCGTGAGCACCGAAGGGCCCAGGCGATGGAGCAGCCCCACCCCGTGGGAGGGGCTCCCCCGTCAGAACTGCTGCAGGACAGGAGGGTCCACACAGATTGTGGGTGGAGTTCAGCACAGGCAGGTCTCCCAGAGTGGATGGTGCACAGGCCAGGTCTGCGCAGCCCTGGGTGACCTGCCCTTCCCACAGCGAGAGGCCCACCCACAGCCTCTAGATGAGGGCTGTGCAGGGAGACGGGCGGCTGCTGGCCCCGGGCATGGAGCCTCCACAGATGCCCAGCCCAGCCATGGGAGTGTGTCCGCCTCCTGCCTCAGCCCGGCAGCCCTGCGCTCTCCAGCGGGTCCCTCCCTTCTCCCAGCCAGGTGAGCTGCACCTCTCCCTCCCACAGGTCAAAACTGCCCCGCTCCCTTCCTGTTTCATGCTGACCTACGACCTTGGTGTACTTCATTCCTGCTCTCTCCATCCTTTGTTCTGACACTCACGGGCTCCTTACAGCAGTGAAAACCCAGGACTGCTGGCAGATGTGTCCTCATTTCGGGTTCCGGCTCTCGCATTCTCCTTCTCCTTGGGTCAGGGGAGGCTTGGCCTGGGACCCAAGAGATTTCCTACTCCTCTGTCACCCCGTTTTCCAGAGAAAGCGGAGTGTCTACCGGTGCCATCTGAACGGAAAAGGGCAATTGGAGATGTGCCTGAGATGGCCCTCAGCCTACAAGGCTGGCCGAAGACAGAGAGCGAGGCCTCAAGCTAGGCTGTGGCTGTGACCCTTGACCCTCCATCCAAATGAAAACCCCCAATGGAGGTTGTTGTCAGTGGCTTTGAATTAAGAGCCAGGAATGGAGTGAGGAGGGTCACACGTGGTGAAAGACACTCCTTCTCCAGAGGCCCCAATAGAGACCTTCGCCCCCAGACTGGCGTGGCCGCACCTCCCAGGAGTGAGGAGACCCAGAGATGGTGCACTTGCTCAGGCCGCGGACCGCGGAGGCTCATTGCCTTACAGTCCATGTCCGAGCCAGGTGCCCGGGCTCCTCCTGAGCAGGAGGAAACATCTGCTCCACGCTCGGTGTCTGACCCGTGGCAGTGGCGGCCTGGCCTGGAGAAGCATCGTGCTCTTCCCGCACTGGACTCTGCGTGTTCTCGCTGCCGGTGTGTCTGTCCAAGCCCACCCAGTCTGTGTGACCACATCCTAACTTACCTTTTTGGCAGTGATCTGACTTCAGTCACATTCAGGTCCTTCAACATAGGAGTTCATGAGACACCCACCCAGTGGTGCCGTCATGAGGTTTGGAAGCACGGAGTTTTACAGCACAGGGGCAGCACTGCGGTCCCAGGCCGGGGCTCCTCCACGGTGGTCGCGGAGCTGGTGGCCCCCAGGGTGGGGAACACCCTGCCTGTGAAGGACGGGTCCCTGCTCAGCGGTGGTGGCACTTTAAGACAAACGTCCCTGTCACTGTTGGCCACACATGGCGGAAGATCCATCTTCTATCGCATTTGACCAATTTGACTGCGTCGGCTTTCAGGCTGAGAAACGATCCTTTTGGATGGGTAAACAAGGCAGCCTCACGCATCAGCATCGTACGGCATGCTGACCTGGAGCAGGTCTGACAGACGGACATGAGGGACTGTGTCCGCTCTTGTCCTCCACCTGTTCCCCGGTTGGATCTGTTGTGTGTTATTTCAAAGCTGTTCCACAGGAGAATATAGGCTTCTGAGTCTGACAAAGAAAAGCTGTCCCTGGAGCTGTCCCCACACTGAGCGAAGCTGGAGGCGGCGGCTCCCATGGCAGGTGCTCGTCACGGTGTGGGTGGGAGAAGAGGCCCCGCTCGTCCCTGGTTCCAGGTGGAACACGCAAGACCAGCACGAGGAGCCAGTGTAACAGGAATTGTATCACATTCGCCCCACGTGGCCTTGGAGCCCTTTGAAACCCCTCACCGCACTCATGTCACCGAGACCGTTCTGCACATCGGCATCCTGTGACGGCGTGCCCTGCTTTTGTGTCCTTTACCTGAACTTTCCTCTCCCTGCCGTGCGCCCTCGCGCATTCTCAGTCTGCGTCTCACTCGGCCATCTGTCTGGTCCTCCGATCGGAACCCAGGCGCCTCCTCAGAAAAGGCATGTTCCCGCGTCCGAAGCAGCCCCGTGCTGCCGAACCTACTGGCCAGGACCTTGCCGGCGCTCCCTCCTGTGCCCCTCTTCCGGGACTGTGCTGGTCCCAGAGCTGGTCCAGTCCCAGCAGAGCTCCCCCGGCCCCTGGACGCGGGTCCTGGTCCTGAGGGAGATGGTCCGCTGAGGGGGCCTTTGTGATGAGGGGTGCCTGTCCCTGTGGAGGACACAGGAGGGCAGACAGAACGCACACCTGCACTCTCTCCTCGGCAGCCGGGATGGTCAACAGAGGTGGCCGAGGAGAGGCATTCTCTGCACATTGAGCACGAAAATAATATCCAGATTGAATATCAACATGTGTCCAAGAGGCAGCGGGCACAGCCGGTCGCTCACAGAGGAGGAAGGAGACATGGTGGCCAGGGCAGTAGTCAGACTGGGGACTGTCCCACATGCACCTGCCTCCACGCGGAGACACCAGCTCACGCTGAGGGCAGCCTGCCCGTTCTGTTCAGGTTGAAGGTGGGAGTCTGAGTGCCTGTGCTGGAGGAGGAGACACTGGCAGGAATGTTCACCGGGGCAATTTGGGAAAAAAACAGGAAGCAACCTGAATGTCTGTCAAGACACGTGATAGTCTTATCAGTTACTCGGCCTGTTACGGAATAACAGCCCCAGTGATGTCCGTTCCTGGGGGCCAGCAAAAGCCGGGAGGCCTGGCTCCCGGAGCAGGGAGGCTGATTCCCGTCAGGAGGAGGGTCCTGGGCCCATTTCTCACCTCACTCCACTGTCTCAGTGCCTGTTGTTCAAATGAGAGTCACGAGGAGTGCTGACGCCTGCTTACGTGCAGCACACCTGAGTTCCTCGGTGCGTCGTCTCTGAGCATCGCCTCACTCGGGGCACTTACCTGCGCTCCTGACTCGGCTGTCGGTTAGAGCAGCGGGAGAGGTGTCATCCACAAGCCAGCAAGGAGCTGGCAGCACTGAGGGAAGGAGCCACGGCGGGTGTTGGGTGGAAGGACTCAGTGTCCCACCCACAGGCCATCTAGGACCACCGGACTCAAATCCTGGCCTTGGTCTCTACCCGTTAGGTTCTTCCTGGGATATTCTCGGGGGCGGGAGGGGAGACGTTGGGAGGGGTCCTAGATTTCCCAACAAGAGAGCGAGATTCAGTCACCGTGCTCCCTCGGACGACCCTGGGAGCTTGGAGCCAATCTCCAGCCTCTCAGTGTCCAGTTCTTCATTCATACGGTAGCAGGAGGTGTGGTCAATGGACAGAGGACAGTGGGTAAAAAAGAATGTTTTTAAACTGTAACTTCTGGCTCTGCCACCTACACGGAGACCAGTCCCTGTGGTCCCCAGACAGATCGCAGACGACACAGGACGACAGGCGTGTTCCAGGCGGGACCTGTGCCCCCATGCTGCGTGTGCGCTGCTGCCATCCCAGACCTAGGAAGGACAGCCATGGAAGGGTGCTGGGAGGGCCACTGGGCCCCAGGACCAGGAGTTCTGGAATGTTCTCAGGTAGAGCAGAGCCTCTCTCAGACTGACTTAGTTGGCAGGAGCCAGCCTTCCTAGACGGGGTTGGTCCCAGGACCAACTGAACACACCCAGGAGAGCCTTCCTCCGAGCCGAGGGAGGGCTCCGAGTCCAGGAGCAGAATTGTGCAGGGGCACCTCTGTCCATTGGAGGAGAGAAGACATTTGGCCCTGGAGGAAGCCGAGCCTCCCTGCCGACCGCTGCCAAGGGCATGCTCTCTCCTCACATGCTTCCTAAGGTGCGGGTGCAGTCATCGATGCTGAGCGCCGTCGTTCATGTTTCGCTGTGCGTTGTCCTTCATGTTTTGCAGATGGAGACATCGAGGCAGAGAGAAATTAAGTGACTTCGCCACCGTCCCAGGCCGGGAGGACCAGGCTAAGAGCTTAGAGAGAACGCTGACCCTGGGCCCGTGTCCTGCCCACAGAGTCACGCTGCCTCCATTCCTAGGAGAGAAGACTTCCTGCAAGGTAAGCAGGTGTCCTTCACCGGGGGGTGCGGGCCCACCTGGCAGCACAGCCGTCTGCCCAGCGAGACTGTGCGCCCTCCCTGACACAGGTCGCCGTCCGGTCTGACCGCCTCTGTCAGGCTGTTCCTTACGGAACCACAGCTGCCGCCCCCTGGCCTCTGCATCCTCCCCTTCCCTCCCTCCTACCTCAGTGCCTCTGCCTCTCCTCTTCTCTCGGGGCCTTCCCTGTGGCCCTCACTGCCCTTCTCTTTCCCGGCTGCCACCTCTCTCTCTGAGATGGGCATCCACCTGCGCGGCGTGTGAAAGGAAGAGAGAGCAGCTTGCTTGCTTTCTCCCCGAAGGCTCTTACCTGTCTCTGCCCCTGTGGGGCCAGTCCTGGGCAGCACTTTCCTCGTGTCCTGTTCACTGCAGAGTCTGGGAGGTGGTCTGTCATCCTGCCTTCCCCCTGAAACTGCTCCAGAATTTCCCCTTTGACCTCATTCAGACCCCAGATTCAGACAGTGGGGCAGGAGGGATTTGCGCATCATTCAGCCTCACACCCCACCGTCTGGTGGGTGGACCAGCTAGACCATGTCACTGGACGCTGACCACTTCCCAGGGAGGCCGTGTTGCATCCGGTGTCCCCTTCGGGACCCTGTCGTCCACCTCATGCTCCTTCCTCCCCCTCCGCCGCCTTCGGGCACACGCTCCTCTCCGCCTCTGGTCCACGCTGGTCCTTCAGGGTCTCTTCCGACCCTTCGGGTAGCCCTTCCTTTGTGGCTATTGTACTTTGTCTCCAGTGGCCATAAACGTGGCTCACAGGTTATACGTGTTAGCACTTACAGACACAAGCTTCTATAGCTTTTCTGTTCTTTGTTCTTTTAGTATTGTCTGCCCCTGAAAATATAAGTAAAACATATTTTAAAACACTGAATTTAAAAAATGAACTGGACAGTCACAGGATAATTTAAATATTGATATAAATGTCCAGTTCTGTTAATATTTTTCTGCCAAAGCATATTTGAATCTTTGAATTTTGTTTATTTATTTTTACTAACAACACTTCATCCACATCTCAGTTAGGGGAAGCTGGGGAGGCAGTGCTAACACGGACCAGAAGCATCTCAGAGACCTGCCTGCCCAGGGTCGGGAGCAGCAGGTGTCGCTCATTCAGGGCAATTCTCTCCTCCCGCTTAGGTGGTCTCTTTGTGGCTCACATCCCCCGAGGGCTGGGCAGGTCAGGCGGAGGCAGCTGCCAGTTAGCGGAGGCGCCTGGCTCTGGGCCGGTTGGGAGCACACAGCTCTGGGTGGACGGAGCGGCCAGCCCAGGGAAGCACCTGCAGAGGTCATCACTGCTTGCTGGCTGACCTACATTGTTGAGTTACATGTGGAGAAAAGTACCACAGCAAAGTAAAAAAAAAAAAGGCTAGCAGAAAATATTTGAAACAGATAAGATGGATAAGGGGGTTAGATTAATACCTTAATATACAAAGAGCTGTTTCAAATCGATGTGGACTTTTAAAAAGAAATAAGCAAAGGATGGAAATAATAACTTCACAGCAGAGGAAATGCAAGAGGCCAGAAAGAAAATACGTTCAACCCACTCATGCCCAGGCAGAGCAGTGAGCAGAGATGGGGGGTCGGGGGCGCCGGCAGAGGTAAGCACATGGGGGAGCTATTGGTGATGGCACTTGGCGAATGGGCAGAATCACACATGTTACAAGCATCTTACATGTCCAACAGTGAGACAGCATCGTTTTAAAAAACATACATGTTATGGAAATATGTGTAATGTGTGGTATTGGTTGCACCTTTGTATGGTGGAACAAAGCAAATATATGAAATGAAATAACCTAAAAGCCCATTAGTAGGGAACTTTCAGGAATGGTTCAGTAAGTTACAGCGTATGCAGTCGGGGAACGTTACCTGTCCCCTCAGACAAGGAGCTTAACCACAGGCCCGTACCCGGAGAGAGCTGAGTTTGGGCACATGGTTCTAGCACGGCAGCTTGGGGAGAGCGTGTCATAGGGCTGCTCCTGTCAGCAGTGCCGTCCTCGGGGGGAACGGCTCCTGTGACCGCGTCCCGCACAGAGGCCGCTGCCCTGGGGACAGGACGACCTGCAGGAAGGGAGGGGGCTGTGACTGCCTTCTGCCCCTGCACGGCTGCTGTCCCTGTGTCCCTGTGTGCATCCCCCTCCCCGCCCCATACACACACACACACACACACACACATACACACACACACGGCTGCTGTCCCTGTGTCCCTGTGTGCATCCCCCTCTCTGCCCCATACACACACACACAGCTGCAGTCCCTGTGTCCCTGTGTGCATCCCCCTCCCCGCCCCATACACACACACACACACACACACACACACACACACACACACACGGCTGCTGTCCCTGTGAGACTTCTGGAAGGAAAGGCAGGGAACCATTCTGATTCTCCGTGATGGAAATTAACAGATAAGGGCACAGCTGTAAGTGCGGAGGCTAGACAAGGAAGCAAAATAGTGAGGGACAGGCACCCAGAGGCAGTCAGTGACTCAGTCCCGACAGGTCGGTGTGAGCTGGGGTGTCCCGAGAGAGGGAAAGAAAGACAACAGCAAGACTCAGAACCCGACGGGCGATTGGGTAGAGCAGTGGTCAGCAAACTCGTCAGTCCACAGAGCCGAATATTAACAATTCAACGATGGACATTTCTTCTGAGAGCCAAATGTTTTAAACGTAAACTTCTAACGCCACTTCTTCAAAATAGACTCGCCCAGGCCGTGGTATTTTGTGGAAGAGCCACCCTCAAGGGGCCAAAGAGCCATATGTGGCTCTCGAGCCGCAGTTTGCTGACTTTGGGGATAGAGGAAACAAGTCGAGACTTTGAGGTTCAGACTGAGAAACGCTGGCCCGATGCGGGAGTGGCGGCGTGGAGGGCGAGCTCTGCCTGTGGCATGGGCACACGTGGGAGCCGAGTGCACCAAGGAGAGGCGTGGGGCGGGGCGGCGGCACAGGGGACGGACGGCGTGGGGCGCCGCGGGCTGTGCGAAGGAATGCCGCCCGTTGGTTGACATGAACAGAGTGAGGGCGTCCTGTCCTCGGGAGGCAGCCAGGAACGGGACTCGCCGCTTAAAGGAGTGGTTAGTGTCAGGTGCTGGCCCGTGCCCACCTGTGGAGCATGAGGCTTCTGGAGTGGGCGGGCACCTGGAGCAGAGCTGAGGAGCCGGGGGGGTGGGGGAGGGAGCGATCGATTTTGGGGTCACCATGGCCTCTGAAGAGAATCAGAAGTGACATCCAGCAGATGCAGAATGTCCAGGAGAAGGTGGGGTGCGCACGCTGTGGGGGAAGGAGAGCCGTCATAGTCCATGTGGTCAGCAGAGGTCAGGGGGAGCGAGGGCCAGGGGAGAGGCACAGCGTGAGCCAGCGGGAAGCGGGAGAGGGAGCAGCTGTGGGAGGGACGTGTGGCCGTCTCCCTCGGGGGCTCGGCCCAGTCTCAGGGTGGAGCTGTGTGTCGCTGTGTCTTCCTGTCCTTCTCCCCCAGAATTCCTGTTTTCCTGTTTCAGTTGCTCCTGCCTCTCCACACTGGCTGCTCCTCACCCCCGCACGGGCGCGGGTGGGGCGGGTCTCTTTCCCTGCGGCTGTGTCACTGCTGCCATCCCCCGAGAGAAAGAAGCAGCAGGCACACCACGCTCTGCTCCTGTCTTATTTGCCTAGTTTTTCCTCACTTCCATCCTGGGAGATTGGATAACGTGCAGCTATGAACTACACACCTGCTAATTCCTCCTCACTTCACGGCCCTTAATAATCAGGCCATCCTTTCTCTTCATGAGTAGGGACAGAAATCCTGCGTCCTAACGTGTGCGCTACATTGATTTCACGGAAACAGAGAAGGGTCACATTTTGGAGAAGAATTTGGTTACAGCCCTTTTCTAAGCACTTTTCAAGGACGACTGTGTGGAGTTCCTGAGTCTTCCTGACCTTTACCGGCTGGTTTTCCTGTCCTGAGAGCAGGCTGGTCCCGGTTACCTAGGAGACAGTCGTCCACGGGCATGGAGGCGCAGGAAGCTGTGTGCAGCGCGGTCTGCGCACTGCATTTTGCCAGGAGCGGCTCAGGTTCCTCTGTCACTCGCTCCCCCCACTCCCTCCAGGCCCCCACTGGGCAAAGGGTGTCAGCTCTGCCTCTGCAGTCGCTGGTCAGGGTGCTAATGAGCAGTGAGGGACCAAAGGCTGAGCCTCCGGAGGGCAGAGGCAGGCCCGGCTAATTGACAGATGCTATTGCCTCCTGAATAATGGAGTGGCTGCGGGAGGGCGGGGCTCAGGCTCTGGCCGGTCAGAGAGGTCCCCCAGGGGACTGTGCCCCCACTGTGCCCCCTGCCCTGTTCCTGCCAGAAGGAGAGGCTCCTGCTGTACTGAGGGCCCAAGGACAGTGCCACCCTGGTCACTGCTGTGGCCTTAGACCTCCAGGGGTCAGAGCAAGGTCAGAGCACAGCCTCCAGGGTCTGAAGGGGCCATCCTGACCTCACACACAGGTCCTGCAGCTCCGGCCTCAGAGCCACTGGCAGGTCAGCTGGTGCTTCTAACAGTCACCAGTGGGAAATAGGCCTTTCAAAAGGACAGGCGGGCGTGGGGAGGGGAGGTGGGAATGGAGGAGCAGACAGGGATGGAGAGGGTGGGTGGGGATGGAGAGGCAGGCAGGCGTGGAGGAGGCAGGGGTGGGGGGACAGGCAGAGATGGAGAGGCAGGCAGGGATGCGGAGGTGTGCTTCCTGGAGGAATAAAAGGTGGGAGGCTGCCAAAACCAGTTTGGTTCAGTGGATAGAGCGTCTGTCTGTGGACTGAAAGGTCCCGGGTTCGATTCCGGTCAAGGGCATGTACCTAGGTGGCAGGCACATCCCCAGTAGGGATGTGCAAGAGGCAGCTGATCGATGTCTCATTGATGTCTCTAACTCTCTATCCCTCTCTTCCTCTCTGTAAAAAATCAATAAAACATATTAAAAAAAAAAAAGGTGGGAGGCTGCCCCTAGGTGTTGAGTGGCCTCTGACTAACACTGAGGTATAAACACTGGGCATGGCCACCCTCCCCACAACGCTGACTCTGAAGTGGACACGTTCTGCGCCCTCTGAATCAGTGGCAGTGCGTGCACACCCAGAACCATCTGGTAGAAGCAAGCTGTACACCGCCTGCATCCTTTGTTCAGTCTCCTTGGCTGGGAGAGAACCACACTCTCAGTCTGCTGGTGCTGGTGCCGCCTGGACGTGTTACGTCACCTCTTGACGTCCCCACAGGAAGGAGGCTGGCTCCCCGGGCACAGCCTGTCACAGAGCCTGGCACTCTGTGCGGTGGCATGAATGGGCCCACTTGGTGGGCACCTGACATGAGCAAGCGGGCGCTTTGGCCTGGTGAGGAAGCACCATGTATCCACGTGGTGAGCGGCAGAGCCCGCCGTCCATCAGGGGAGTCAGGCTGTCCTCATACATAGACGCAACGGGGTATGCATGTCGCAGTGACAAATAGAGCCTCTTACAGTCATGTAGGCTTTTGGCTCCTGAGACCAGTGTTGGAATGGCACGCCCAGGAGCAGAGCAGCCTCACCGCCTGTGGTGGGGGTTCCCTCCTGAGCCACGGCCAGGGCGGCACACGCAGGTGCACGCACCAGGTGCCAAGCATGGGTGTGAGCCAGGGACCACTGTGCCAGACTGGCCTGTGTCCCACCTAGAGGTGCTAGCAGCCTGTGCTCTGTTGAAGGAAGGGAGCCCTCTAGCCTAACCCCTCAAGGTCTCTGCACATGGGTTCCTCTGCCTAGGATACCCCAGCCCCCACGATGCCCCACGCTTAAAACCTGAAAGCTGCAATGAAGCTTGAAACGCCAGGAAGCCTCCACCCACTCCCCAGGTCACGGCTGTGGCCCTCGGTTCCGCCCCCTACGCTGTGCCCCTGCACAATGTGTTAGCTTGGCTGGCCTGGCACGGGCTTAGGAGTTCTGCGTGTCGACCAGCAGGTTAGAGCATTCAAGCTGCCGAGGTGCTGTTGACATCCTGTGGTCCACAGCACACCTGCGTCCAGGGCTCCAGACCCGCGTGGGCTCAGGAACCAGAGATAGGAGTAGCCACAGGCACTGCCTCGTGTACATTCTCGTTTCCTCAACTCCATCCTTCTTCCTGGCCTCGCTCTTCCCGGACACAGACCTGGGGACTCGCCTCCTCTCGGTTCTCCTCTGCCCTCCGTGCTCGCGCCGCGTGCATTTCTAAATGTGCTGGTGAGGTGTTCCCACCCCACCCCACCTGCTCAGTAGAGGACAGCAGCTGGGTAGCTGCTGGGTGGACTGTGCCCCTCCCTGTGGCCCAGCCCTCGCCCTGCCCCCTGCTCCCTCAGCCCTCTTCTCAGCACTCTTCTGCCCCCTGCCACTCCTCAGCCTGCCACGGCCCAGCCACTGTCCCCACCCACTCACTCATTCATCCAAGCTCAGTCAGGCTGAGATGGAGGCTCAGGTGCAGCCTCCCTTCCAGCTTCCTTCCAACCCTCATCCTCCTCCTCCTCTCCTGAAACGCTGATTGTATCAAGTCTCGGTCTTCCGTCGGAACATTTCCTCCCTGCCCATCGACAGCTTCTGTTCATTACTCTCTTTTTTTATTTCCCGATGCCGTACTCACATGGCATCTTGTGGCAGCTCTGGCTCCTGGCAGGGCAGGGAGGTCCCAGCTGGGGCTGACCATCTCTGCCCCTGTGGTCAGAGGACCTGCGTCTCCTTTGCGTCTCGCCTGGCAGCCCGCTGGGTGCACTAGACTTCCCCCCGCCCATAGGCGGTTTGCCATGTAGAGTTACTCACACGCTGTGGAAATATCTGGTGCACAAAACCCTAGCCCTGACCCATCCCGCAGTGCTCCTTGTCTTAAATGTGACGTGTGGAGATGAGCCTGCACCGCTATGTCCATCAGATGCTTGTGGGCTAGCCAGATCTCCGGGAGGCGGTACAGTACCTTCCTTACAGAGCTGTTGAGGGCCCTACAGGGCAGTGCATGAAACAGTGTGAGACGCACAGGGTGCCACAAGCAAAGGCCTGTGTCCCTGAAGAGCAAGCATCCTGACGATTGAGGTCGTGTGCATAGCAGCAGCCCTGCCGGGGCCAGGGACAGTGAGTCACCCAGGCACGTCGTCGTCCTGTGACACCCACTGCCTGACAGACACCTCGGTGAACATTCTGGTACGAAGTTTAACTCGGAGTCACCCAGGTGTGGCCTACTCCGACCTTTAAAGGCAAGGACGCAGGCTCCTCACGGGCAGGGTCTCCGGCGAAGCATCCCTGCAAGGTCAAGGCTGGCCGTACTTCTTACGCCTTTGCATGGCCTGATGCCTTCCCCTGGAGAGGCTCCCCGCACGGAGGGACACAGGGTTCAGACACTGTCCCTAAAAGACCAGGGCACAGCACACACCTGCTGGCCTCGGCGTATGGGAGAAGGACACTGACCACCTGCTACTCTCTCCCCAGATGGAGGTGGACGCCGAGGAGAAGCGGCATCGCACACGGTCCAAAGGGGTTCGAGGTATGTCCATGCTCCCTGACTCCCTGAGGCCCCTCGGGTCACCTTCACGCTGCAGAAGCTGTTGCTTGATGCGTTCTGACCGCTGCCTGCCGCCCCCTCGGGAAGGTCCTGCGGAAGCGGGTGCTGTGGTACGTGACGCATTGTTATCTGTTTCCCTCTCCCTGCAGTTCCCGTGGAACCAGCCATCCAAGAGCTGTTCAGGTCAGTGCTCTGTGGGTAAGTGTGTCCCCATTAGCAGTAGGCAAAGCCCCCGCGTTTTCATGCCAGACTGTAGCCCCGGCTCCTGGTCTCCTCGAGGCCCGCTGCCTGATGCAGTTACCTCCCCTGAGACTCGCTAATGAAGAGCATCCCTAACCCCCTCCAGGTTTGCGCTGCTCTGTCCACCTGCACGGCCCTCCTCCTCTGTCCCATCCCTGACACTCTCGGTCTCACCGCCTGCGGCATGTGGCACCGCGTAATTAATTCTTTCCCGTTGCAGCTGTCCCACGCCCGGCTGTGATGGCAGCGGACATGTTAGTGGCAAATATGCAAGACACAGAAGGTAAGGAATGTGTTCTTTCATGTTGTCCGTCCCACGTGCCTTAGGGAACAGCTGACAGTGGTGGGCAGCTCTTCTGGGAGAGCAATGAGGACCAGGCCTTCCCTCGGACGTGAACCCGTCATTGGTCTCCTGTCCAAGTTCTCAAAGCGTGAGCCATTCGATTACTGAGGGACAAATTTTATGATCATGCGTAAAACTAACTAAGGCGACACGAACTAAGACCAGCCTGAAGGTCCTTTGCCGTGTGCCTGTGGAGAGTACTGGCACCCTCCCCGCTGTCACTGAGCAGGTGCCTCCTTCCCCTTCCTCCTGCCGGAGCTGCAGAACATGAATCACAGGCCGTAACTCAGAGTGTGCCCTTCAGACCGTCCTGGAGAGTGTGGCTTCCGTAATTGAATGGTTTGTCCTCGGACAAGAGCCCACCCAGTGCCCGGACAACTGGGGGGCGGTGCCCGGAGGGAAACGGGGCTGGCTGCCCCAGGAGAGTCTGGGCTTGGAAGGGTTATGTTGTCCTCATAAATCCCGGGACTCAGGGGTGTCAGAGAGGATGGTGGGGGAGCATCCTAAGGTGGCTAGGTCATGGTTGCTACGGATGCATCACAGCAGAATCCTGTCCGCACCCCTGAGACATGGGTGGTCGGGGAGGGCGGTCTCCAACTCACGTTTCCGGGAGGACCTTCTTCTCTGGGACACTGAGGCAGCTCCCCTTCCCCTTCCCATGGGGTTTCCGTTGGGATGAGTGAAGTGTGCACAGGTGTAGTCACTTTTAGCTGATTTTCACAAATCGGGCTGCTGGACCAGGTCACCTCCCTGACAGACCCTCAGAAACCAGAGCACAGGTCACAGCCCAGGAGCCGAAGCTGGTGTGTCCTCAGCAGCAGGACAACCCCCCTCCCCTACATTTATGTCCTTCCCGCTGAACACGAACTTACGGGTGAAACCAAGCAATTGTTTTGAATGTCCTCTACTGAAATCGGGGAAATTACTCCCCAAATTCCCATATGCCGTTTAAGGAGGCTGGGAGTTTTTAATGAGCATCCGTGGTAGAAGGTTGTCAGACTTCCGTTCTGTATGCACCAAAAGAATAGCAAGGCGTCTTTTTAAGGAAATTTTGTGATTTAAAATATTAAAGTTGATTTATTATATTATTATTACTATATGAAAGAGTAAATTATTGAACTATGTGATTTAAATAGTTAAAGAATCTGTGCTATGTATGCAGGAGTGTTTATATAAATCTAATCTAAAATTCTTAGAAAAACTACCTATACTTTCACTGGGAAACAGATTAGCAAGCCATGAGTAAAATCTCATTTTCTTTATTAGTCACTAGTTAAACTTTATCATACTATTAACAAAATGATTAAATAACAAGAAGTTTTAATTAAGTGTCAGCTAGATATTTCATAATCACCATTTTATAGGAAAAAGCATAACGTTTCCTGAGAATTGTATGAGACACTCATGTCCCTACCAAGGTGCACTCTGTCAGCTGCCGATGTGGCCCAGGGCATGTGCCACCTGCCGCCGAGACCCTTTCCTGAAGGAAGCCTCGCCTGGGCTGGGCGTGGCTTGAAGGTGGCTTGAGACAGAGGCTGATGAGGGCCCAGCACCCAGAGCCACGCAGGAGGAGCGAGGCAGATGGGATTTTGGGAAGGTTCGCAGAAACATCCACATTGGGGGATGTGTCAACCGAGTTTTTAACCTTAATTTTTTAATGTTATGATTTTTGCCATGAGTTGTATTGTTTGTAATTGTTAGAATTCCTACTCTTTCATGGGAATAGTTAATTGGGAATGTAAGGCGAGGGAGGGTGGAGAGCTCCTCCCATTGCAGACACAGGTGCGCCCCCCCCACACACACACACACACTCATTTATTTACCGTTGTGGGCTCCGTTCCCCCAGTGTGAACATGAGGAGGTGCAGACCTTGTCGTGTGAGACAAGTCACCTCTCAGAGCTTAGTCACCGATGAGTGTCTTTCTGGAACGTCCTTGAGGCGTCAGCGAGGCCTCCTCTCTTAATTTTGACGTCTGCATGTTGGTAGCTGAGGGTGACATTGGTTTCTGAATCTGGCGAGGTGCGTCCGCATCCTTGGACCGTTGCCCACCCATTGGGCGTTCAGTTGTACCTGGCTGTTTTGTCCTGGCTGTAAAAGACTTCCTCCCGTGAGGTCCTCTCCCCACAGTCATGAGGCACGTGGACACCTGCACCCCACAGGCATGACCTTGACCTCCCTGCGATGCGGGGCTGGGCGTGGCTTGAAGGTGGCTTGAGACAGAGGCTGATGAGGGCCCAGCACCCAGAGCCACGCAGGAGGAGCGAGGCAGATGGGATTTTGGGAAGGTTCGCAGAAACATCCACATTGGGGGATGTGTCAACCGAGTTTTTAACCTTAATTTTTTAATGTTATGATTTTTGCCATGAGTTGTATTGTTTGTAATTGTTAGAATTCCTACTCTTTCATGGGAATAGTTAATTGGGAATGTAAGGCGAGGGAGGGTGGAGAGCTCCTCCCATTGCAGATGGGAGTGGCCAATCCAGATGGCCCGGAAGGCAGCCTCCATGAGCTCTGCCGAGACCACCCACCCGTCTGGTCTTTCAAAGATAAGTTTCTGAATGAATGTATTTCTGTCAGGGCTACAGTTTCATTTTATTCCTGCATCATAACCCAGGAAAAAGGTGCTATTTTTGTATGTTGAAGTTTTTATTTACTTGAACATGCAAAAAATAATTTGAGGCAGGTATGTGGAATTAACAATATCAAAAAGCAAAACAATTTTTAAGGAAATTGGATACCAAATGATAAAATATCTACCAGTTCTTTCTCTTTTACTTCATTGAATTTATTGGGTACTGGTTAATAAGATTATATAAGTTTCAGGTGTACAGTTCTGTAACCCATCATCTGTAATTGCATGGTTGTGCTCACCACCCAGAATCAGTTCTCATTCCTTCCCCCTGTATGTAACCCCGCCTGTCTTCCCGTCAGAAGGACGTTTCTAAGGAAGCAAATGCACATCGCAGGCTCAGGGCACACTCTTGCTGTAGAACACCCTGGTGGCCCTGGATGGCTGGTCATTGCATCGCTGCACTGAGGCCTCCGTGGCCGCTCTGGCATTCACGGCTGCCACTCGTCTTCGGTGGGGCTGCTGGGGCGGTGGGCTTGTAAGAAACGGGCATGGAGGGCTGAGGAGCCTCTGCCTGCAGACATCCCTGTGACAGGACATTGTGGAAAAGGGGCTTAAAGGGTCAGATCCTGGTTTAGAAGGGGAGGTGGGAATTAAGGCTCCAATACTTACTTTCTGGATGGTCTTACCTACTTAAAAATTGTGTCTTGAACAAGAGGTAATCTGTCATGAATATTTGTGTTGATCGTTCATGGCTATATTGAGGTAGCTGGCAAACACACATATCACTGTGCAGTTAAAAGTGAGAGAGAGCCCAGCCCGTGTGCTCAGTGGTTGAGCGTCGACAAACGAATCAGGAGGTTGCGGTATAATTCCCAGTCAGGGCACATGCTGGGTTGTGGGCTCCGTCCCCAGTAGAGGATCAATGATTCTCTCATTATTGATGTTCTTATCTCTCTCTCCCTCTCTGAAATCAATAAAAATATATTTTTTAAAAATTTAAAGAGAGAAAGTAGAAATAGCATTAGGGAAATTGAAACAATTTTACTGGAAACCCTGACTGTATCAGGGCTTTTCACGTAGCACAGCATTTAGTTCCGAGTCCCTTGGCAGCCAAGGCAGAAATGAGAAAGATTCGGGGTGGGTGTGGGGGGGGAGGGAGGTTCCCCCACACAGAGGTGAGCCCACGCTGCTCCTTGGAGACTTCCTCTGCCCGGGAGATGAGTCGGCGCGACTCCCAGCCACTGGCCAGCAGGGTCCCAGGCCTCGCAATACTTGTGCCCTGAAGTAGGAAGCCAGCTCAGTCCTGCCATGCCACTAACCCACATGCCAGACACTGATCTCCGGAAACATCCCTGTGTCTCCCACTGGCATCTCCCTGTTTCTCCCTGCGCCTTCTACCCTCCGCGCAGGTGCATGGCAGAAACCTGTGCTTGGCACTCGGCTGGAAGTCTCTGCTCCTAGGAGCCTCCTCTCCACCGACGCCTCTGCTGGGGCGTGTGGCTTTTCCTCCACCCAGCCTGCCCGCGGGCCGCAGCCACCACGTGCCTCAGAGGCGCTGTCAGTCCCCACACAGCTTCCTCTGCAGAAACACGGCAGCGCTCGGTCCCGCTCAGGGAGTGTAGTTGGTAGAGGCCCGTATTCAGGAAGCAAGCTTCCCGGACCCCTTTGCTCTCTTCCCTCAGCCCCTGTCCCCCGTGTGCGAGCCGACTGGGCTGGCCGGCGAGCACTTAGGACACTAGTGGCTGAAAAACAAGCCGGTGCCCATGTGCCCACGGCCACGTCTGGGGGGCGGGGCAGAAGGTGCCGGAAGGCTTGGGAGCACCTGCTGGGAGTCTGGGAAGCTGCTGGCCTGCTCTCCTCCTGACAAGTGTTGGCAGGAGGCTCTGGGCACAGTGTGGACGTGGAGAGCCGCCGAAGCGCTGCCCACACTGAGCACAGCCCAGACCCCAGAGCCTGTGCTGAGGGTGTCACCAGGGGCCTGAGGCCTGGCCTGGCTCTGTGGCAGGAGGAGAGATGGTGAGAAGCAGCCACACGTCGCTCTTCCTCTGCCATTGTCGTAGTTCAGTTCAGGCACTGGGTAAAGACACTCGCTGTTGATCCAGTTTCTAGGAGGCGGTGCTCCGATGCCAGCCAACGTGTGGAAGGTCAGAGTGTTTCTGCCCGGCTGCTCGTGAACATGAGCCTGAGCCTGGAATTCTGGCCTTCGACCCACGGAGTCTAGTTCTCCTCCTCGTGGTGAAGGAAGGCACTGTTTGTGTTGAAAACAAAGTGCAACTTGACTCTGAGAAAGGGGACTGACTCTCTGCGGGAACTAAATGTGTCACCAGCGTAACAGCTTATTGTTCTTTTTTATCGACAGTCTTTTATTTATTTAGATTGTACTAGTTGCCCTGCGCACGAATCCGTGTGCCAGGAGCTCTTCAGTAACTCTCTGCCCCCCTCCAGTAGCTCTCCGCCTGCTATCCCTCCCTCCTGCAGCTCCTCCCCCTGCCCATCCCCCATAGCTTGCTGCCCTGCCCCCTCCTGTAGCTCTCCACTACCCACTTGTAGCTCCCTGCCCCACCCTCCTGCTGATCCATGATCCGGTCATTATGCAGTGGATAGTTACGCTTCACAGCATAACAACCATTTGCATATTGCATCTTTATTATATAGGATTTTTATTGATTTTGAGAAAGAGGAAGAGAGAGGGGGAGAAAGAGAGAAACATTGACAGTTGCCCCCTGCACTCACCCTCCCAGGGATTGAATACACAACCTGGGCATATGCCCTGACCAGGAATCAAACCAGCAGCCTTTCGGTGCACAGGATGATGCTCACCCAACTGAGCCACACTGGCCAGAGACGCTTATTGTTCTTAGGTTTTAATTTTCCTGATAAACTTAGAAACTGGGATAATCAAAATGTATTAATATCTATTGTAGGTTACTATTAAACAATAGAGAGGAATTTGCACTTCAGCATTCCTTATAATAATTATTCACATGCTGGAATATTTGAAATTAACTGGACTGACTTCTTTCTGAATAGTGGCTTTTGTACAATCCTAAGAGAGAAGGACAGACAGGCCCCAAACACGGCCTTGTTCTGCACGTCTGCTTGGGACCCTGTGGGTTTATTTCTGAAATTCAGTAGATTTCACTTACATTCACTCTTCGTTGCGATTTTTAAACTTGTTTGTGTGTTGAGAATAGAGTCCTGATGAAATATTTGACCCAAAATTTAGCTTTAGAGCCTGGCACACTGCACAACCCCTCAGAAACTGGGTGATGGGCATTGCTGTTATTTTAAATTCTCCCAGTTAAAGAAATTCAGAGCCAAATCCATTGATCATGAAGCTTTAAAATAAAAGGCTCCAAATGGTAGCTTCCTTTTTGATGAGAAAAGTATTGGATTCTCTGGCTTATTGTGCATATTCCTTATTCAGATTTTCCGTTCCCTATATCTTCGCACCCACCAGCGTGATTGCCGTGGCGGCCGCGCAGGGTGAATAATTGCCTGTCTTCACAGGACTTGCTCTGGAGCGGAGGCGGAGGGCCTGCTTCCTGATGTGGGCACGCCTCATTGGGATTCTGCCAGCGGCCAGGGCTGTATTATTCATGCCTGACAGAGAGCTCTCACTGAGAGCCTTGGAACAGAGCCAGGCACTAGGGCGGGGGAGAGGGGGAGGGGAGCATTGCAACATGCAACTGAGAGGGGCATCTGTAACCCAAAAAGGGGGAGACAGAGAGGAAGACAGAGAAATCAGAATCCTTGTGTTTCCCACTTGCCAGGTCACATTGGTAGAAATTTCATTTGCATTGAAATAAAATGTCCTGAAAATAATTGCATTTTTTCTAATCACGCTTGAAAGTTTAACACAATTTTCCACATTTAATTGCAGAGCTGATTTTAATTAGTAAGGCTCTGCATGTGAAAAATGAAGATTCACTTGTGTGCACGAAACACAGCACAGTGTCTGCCGACGCTCTAATTAATGTATGGCTGCCGTACAACAGGGCGCGCTGTGGGATGTTTATGGAAAATTCTGTGCACGCAGCCACCAGCCAGTCTATCTGTGCTGTGCTTCGTGAATCCAAAAGAATACCCTCATTCCTTATGAGACAACATCGTGCACGCCATCCCCCATCCATGCTCTTTATGGCACGCCGGCCTTTCGCTATTTGTCGTTGGTGCTATAAATCCGGTGGGTGCACATATTGAACATGCATTTGATAGCTGGCACAGTTGCACACAGAGCACCAATTTCGAGATCTAGGGACTTATTTGTAGGAAGTGGGGAATTAAAGCAAGTGGGGTTCCCAGATGTGTCATTATTCTGTGCCTTGTTCTTCATCATGTGTGTGGACACACCACACGCAGGCCCAGGCTTTTGGGATTGTGGTGGCAGGTAACCCTCATTGTCACAACAAATCCTCTGTTTAAAAAAGAGATTCCTGGCCATTACCCGAAGAAAATGGTTGCCTGCCACTGGTCTACAGTATGTCTGCACATGGACATGTCTCTGGACATTTTTATTTTTTCAAAATATGTTTCTACTGACTTCAGAGAGAAAGGGAGAGGGAGAGAGAAACATTAATGATGAGAGAGAAGCAGCTGCCTCCTGCATGCCCCCTAGTGGGGATTGAGCCCACAACCGCAGCATGTGCCCTGACTAGGAATTAAAAATTGTGTTAAACTTTCAAGCATAATCTTCTGGTTCATAGGCTGACGATCAACCAGTAAGCCATGCTGGCCAGGCTGTCTGGACACTTTAGAATAGAGTGTGACCGAATCAAGGCATTTAGAATTGCAAAACAAAACATATCATGTATCTCAGGAAATATTCTTAACATTTGATAAAATTAAATATACTTTTTGAATAAGGCCACATTGAAAGAGAAGGAACATAGGTATTTCAGATAGCTAATGTGTAAAAATGCCTTTTAAATACCCAGAGGACGCACAGCACTGGTTGACGTACATACAGCTATTGTCTGGGGTTTTGCCCACCAAGAAAACGTTTGTGCTCGTGCCATCTGCACTGGGATTGTGGCAGGAGCGGGGCAGCCACTGCTCGGGTCTGATGTGCGGGGAGAGGGGTCCTGAGGCAGCCGTGTGGTCGAGGAGTGGGCCCCTGGGCGACGGCACAGCAGCACCAGGCACCTGAAGCCGCTGGCCAGACCGAGCCGCCCTCCCTGAGGGTGGGTCTCTGCTGGTCTGGTTCTTACTCCCCGGGACAGGAAGGCAGGCCCTGGTCATGGCTGCTGGGCGGGTCTGTGGGCTCCGTCTCTGAGGATGAGGGGGAGGGTGGACGGCACTGGAAGTGCGAGCCTGCCACACCGCCCCGAGTCTGTTCAGTCTGCGCCCAGCAGCCACAGGCAGGACCTGCGTGGTGACCAGCCCTGCAGGCCAGGCCTTGGCTCCGTGTCACAGGGCATGCCTGGTCCTTGTCCCACACACTCACGCTGAGAGGAGTGGTCGCGTGGTCCTGGGAAAGCCGCTGCTCTGGCCTGTTCCAAAGCGGACGTGGTGCTCCCATACCAGAGCCCACACGGAGGGACCCAGCTCCAGCTCCTCTCTCGCTGTCCGTGGAGTTGGAAAGAAAACACTGTCATCATGTTTTCATCTGGAAAAGTCTCCGTGTAAATTAGATGTTTCCGGTTGTATCAGCCAACCCTGCCTCAGGCGGGATGAGACGACGCAGCGTGGACTCCGTGGCACCGGGGGCGGGGCATCAGGGCTCTGCTCGGCCACAGCCCCGTTTTGCAGGTCCCTGGCTCCCTGTGCTCCCCTTCCTGACAGAGACTGGCCTGACTGCTGCTCCCCAGCATCCAGGGGAGGCCGGAGAGCGCCTTCTAGACCAGCGCTTCTCCGCCTTCCTAACGCCGCGGCCCTTTAATGCCGCTCCTCATGTGGTGGTGACCCCAAGCATATAGTTATTTTCATTGCTACTTCATGATTTTGCTCCTGTTATGAATCGTCATGTAAATACCTGTGTCTTCCAGTGGTCTCAGGCGACCCTGCTAGCGGTTCTCAGCCTGAAGGCAGGGGGTTCTCCGTCACCTAGAACTTTCTAGAAAGGCAAATTCTGGGCCCAGCCAAGACCTGCTGAATGAGAAGGGGTGGGCGGAGCCTGGCAGCCTGTTCACAGGAGATTCATGAAACGGAAGAGGACATGTTAGGAGCACTGCGGGGCTCTCTGTCCGGGGCAAGGAGGGGCGGCTGCGGAGGCGGGTCAGTGCTGGCCACAGTGGGAGCCGCCGTTGCTCAGGTCACACACAGCGGAGGGAGGCCCAGAGGCTCTGGGCTGCTCGGTCCCCGCAGGCCCCGCCCAGTGTGTGTGCTGAGCCTGAACAGCGCTGGGCCAGGAGCACACGGGTAACAAGGGGCAGAGCGGCGCCATCAACGGAAACCCGAGAGAGCGCCTGGCCTCGGGTCATTAGAGAACTCGGTTTCCTCTCGTTAAGGGAAGCATGGAGCTTGATGTGCTCCAGTCACCTGTTCGTCCCTCAGCCAATCCGATGGCCTGTTGTGCTTCTGCTTGGACTGCCTGGAGCCCCTGGAGCTGACCAGGGAGGGGAGGCCTGGGCATCGCCATCCATTTATCCATCCAGAGGGCTGCCCAGTCCCACCTCCCCACCCCAGCAGGAAGTGAGAGCTGTGAGGGCAGGAGGCAGAGACTGGCCCCTGGGGACTGCTGGCCCAGGAGCCAGGTCCCATCTGTAGCTTGTGCTCTGTTTTCAGGCAGGTCCCAAGTAAATGACGGAGCAGCTACTTGGCACTGGGTCCGAGAGACTCCACCCCAAAAGGGGCAGAGAGTGTGGGAAGGGGGCAGACACGGGTCGGGTCCCTCAGAGAAGGCAGCAGCTTTCTCAGACTGACCCTTTGTGGGACAGTGATAGGCGGTCAGGGGACTGGGACTGAGGAAGCTCCTGCTCGCTGCTCCCTCACGATCTCTGCCACAGTGACAGCAACCTCGTCAGCAGCACCAGGCCCTGGACTGTGTTGTCAGTCATCACAGCGTCCCACTCCCAGGCACGTGCCCCTCGCTCTGGTCCCCTCCCGCCTCTCTGGATGCCGATCAGATTATCACAATAAGGCCGCCCACACCGAGTGCTAATGAATTGAACTCTCCCTGGGGCGAGCTGCTTCCCGTCACAGAGCTTCTCACATTGGCCTGATTGATGTCTCACAAAGGGGGGCGTGGGCAGAGGATTCGGGGGCCCCTCCCACCCGCCCGGGATGGGGCACTGCTGTGTGTAGTCCCTGTCTCTGTCCCTGGGCTATTCAGGGGTGGGACTCGAGGCACGTGGCCGCTGGCCTGCCGCTCATCTGGGAAGGGAGAAGGATCCTGGGCCTTTTGGTTTTTTAAATCTTCAGAAAACGAACAAATAAAAAATTTGCTTTACTTTTTGTTTTTACTAATTCTCCCAGGGTATTTTACTAGCAAGAGAAGCTAAAAGAAATTCTGTATGGGTGCAAAGGTGACTTAAGATTAAAGGTAGATAAATTCTCATTTTCTTACATAAGGACTGGAAATTATAAGGAGAAATAATAACAGGAAAGGGCACTTTTTGTTAGCGTCTGCTGAGTGTGCCCGTGCCCACCGTGAGCGTCCTGGCATTTGCCAGCGGGTCGGTAACCACTGCTAGGTGCTTTTCTTTGATCTTGATACACTTTTGCTACTTCTTAACTTGTCTTACATTATAGATGTAAATCTGTATTTGCTTACATTTTTAACATTATAACATGAGCCTTTTCTGATGTCATTGAATATTTTCATAGCTAACGCCCATCCAGTGGTGATATTGTAATTTACATAACCCTTTTCTTACTGTTGGAAATCAGTTAGGCTTTTACAAACGTCTCCATGTTATAAACCGTGTTTCTCTCCCCTTCTCCCTTCCTCTCTCGCTAAAATCAATTTTAAAAAAACATGTTAAAATGGTGCACACCCATCACATACTTATCTATGGTCTCGTTTCTTTGAGTTGGAATGCTCATGCATCCCTTCCATTTGCACGCTTAACTTGTGTAAACATCCCAACCTTCAACTACCAGCATTTTAAATATTTAACAATTGAATAATTGCTTTCCAACCACAGACAGACAAAGTACCTTGTCCTAGAGCATTTGAAGAAGAGGAGTGTCATCCATATTTGAAAAGAGGAGGGAATTTTCACCACTTTGTTTTTATGTGTTTTCTTACGTATTTACTCCCAGGACCAAGATGTAACTGGTAGAATCACAAATTCTTATATAGCTTGCTTCTCAGTTCTTCCTTCTTAATCATTGTAATTCAGAATAGTAATACTGGTGCAACTTCAGCAGCTTTATGGTATTACTGCTATATTAAGCCTTATTATATATAGCATTAAATGTTACTATAGTAGTAAGCATTGCTGCAGAGTTATTACTGCAGTATTAGGTGTTGCTAGAGTAATAAGTAATTACTGTAGTATTCAGGGTTGTGGTGTTGTTACCACAATATTAAGTGTCGCTGCAGTGTTGTTACTGCAGTATTATGTGCTGCGGTAGTGTTGTTACTGCCATATTAGGCATTACTAGAGTAATAAGTAATGGCTGCAATGTTAAGTGTTGCTGCAATATTGTTACTAGAGTTATTAGGTGTTGCTAGAGCAATAAGTAATTACTGCAGTACTAAGTGATTCTGCAGTGGTGTTACTGCAGTACTAAGTGTTTCGGCAGTGTTATTACTGCGGTATTAAGCAGTTGCTGCAGTATTGGGTGTTGCTAGAGTATTAAGTGTTACTGCAGTACTGAGTACCTGCAGCAGTTATAAAGGGGAACAGTCTCTGGGTAGTGATAGAGTCACAGCTGCTGCCTCAAGCACCGAGGTCTCTGTCTGGGCCGAGGACAGAACAGATAGCCTGCGCTGGGCCGTGAAAGGTGCCGGCACCTCTCCGAGGGCGAGGGTGGTCAACTCCCAAATACTCAGAAATGGAGGTGAGAACCGATGCTGTTGTCAGTGTGACAGCATGGTGTTTGTTCCCAAGGCTTCTCCTGGACGTGCCCCCTTAAGCTGATCTGAGTGAGATGCTTCTGACCGAGGAGCCGCAGGAATGCAGCGCACAGCGAGGTGCTCAGTGGAGGCGATTTCCTGGCCGCGTTTGTTGCTACCGCCATTGTCCTCTGGCACAGGAGGCGCTTGCTGTGGGTGGAAGTGCAGTCCAGTGCTGGCCTTGGGGTGTCGCTGTGTCTCTCTGGCCTTGGTTTTCCGGGTGAAGAAGGATGAGTGGCTCCCACAGCTGCCCTCTGTGCAGGTCCTGTTGTTCTGGAATGTGATCTGCATCCTGCCTCTAGCAGCTAGCTCAGAGCACGACCACTCGGTAGCCTGTGAGCCATCGAGGGTTGCAGCTGGCACAAAGGTGGTATTTTATAGCCGTTTAACCTACCATCTTCCTGCCAAGGCGTGGATTGTTGGGGTTGTTTTATCATAACCTGCTCAGCATTCTTGTGTGGCAACGGCAGATAGTGAATGCTTGTAGTCAGAAAGGAGACAGCACACACTTTGTTGAAAGCCAGATGCTGATAGAACCAAACCTAAGACAGGTTGGCCCATACCAAAGTGTCAAAAATATCAGCCAGCCTAGCTGTGTGCTCAGTGGATGGAGTGTCAGCTTGCGGACTGAAGAATCTGGATTCGATTCTGGTCAAGGGCATGTATCTCAGTTGCAGGCTCCTCCCCAGCCTGGGCTTTGGTCCGGCATGTGCAGGAGGCAGCTAATCAATATGTTCCTCTCACATGAATATTTCTCTTTCCCTTTTCTACTCTCCCTTAAAAAAAAATGAGTGGAAAAATATCTTCGGGTGAGGATTAAACAACAAACAAACCAATCAGCGAGAAGAGCTGCTGAACACTCATTCCGTAGGGATTTCGAGTGGTTACTTCTACAGCAAGGTTCCTAGTACAGGTGTGCCTAGGGCTCCTGTGTAGATGTGTGCGAATACCTCAGTGGGTATGTGACGTGTGTCCGTATATCCAGTTGAGTGAAAGCCTTGGTGTGGGCGAGGATGGTCATGTTAGGTGACTGGGCCCAGGGGCCCAGCCACCAGGGTCCAGTCTGAGCTGAGTTGGCTTTTCCCCTCCTTCATAGGACCAAGGAGGGAATAGTTCACTGAGGTCAAGTGAGCACATGGAAAGGTCAACAATATAAGGTGCTTTATGAAACGGATGCTCAGTAGCTAATGGTACAGTGTTTTGTTTGTTGTCAAGGTTATGGGCACCTTTAAATCATTGTTTTTCATATGCTTATTTCCCATTTTTATATCTTCCTTGGAGAATGGTACAGAGTTCTTAAAGGTAGAGGACCCTGAATTCTAGGCTGAGCAGGAATGACTTTAGGGAGTAAGCAGAACTTGAGATCCAGCCAGTGCAGTCATGGGTGGACATGGAAGTGTAGGGTGCAGAGACAGGAGTGAACAACCACACAGAGGGTGAGCATGGCATACACAGCACCTGCAGGTGGACAGGACAGCACCCCCTCTTCTTCAGTCACTGGCCCCTCATCGGCAGACGTGATGTTCACAGAGCGTGGGTTTCAAGGGTCCACACTCCCCAGACATGCTCCCAAATTGTCTCCCAAGGCTTTGCTTTGACATGTTCCGACCCACTGGTCTCCTAGCCCAGGAAGCATGCAGATCTGGCAGGTTCCTGAGCACGTGCTGCTGGCCGCACACAGCGGAGCCTGTCTTGTGGGCTTGGGTGTAGTGTCACTTTGACAGCAGGACCAGGCACTGGCAGTCGGTGGGAGTGGACCTGAGAGGGACGTGCAGTGTGTGCAGCTTGACTCGCAGTTTACATGACGGGCACAGAGGAGCCTGGCGCATCAGAGCTGCGGGCGGTAGAGGCTCTGAAGTTGGAGACCAGCTACTTCCAAGCAGTGGAGCGTTGGACCCAGAGATTAACCAAGCGCAGGTGAAATACAGGGGAGTCTTCATGCTCATGCCCGACCCTTGGCTTGGCAGCCTACCAGGCGGCCATCTTGACATGTGGGGGGAGCAAAGTGTCTGTGGGTGAGGAAAGACGACGGTTGTCTTTCCCCTCAGAGCTGGATTCATGCCACGAAAGGAGGATCCCACTGCCCCGCGGAAGAAGGGGGTTGAATAGCATCACTGAAGAGCAGAGATGAGCGAGCGATCTCCCCTCCCCGCTCCCCAGCCGCCCAGGTGGTCGGGGTGAAGAGTGGACCCGGGTGGTTGGGGTGAGGAGTGGACCCGGGCAGTCAGGGTGAGAAGTGAACCACCTGGGCTGCAGGCAGCTTTGATGCAGAAGAAGTGCCTCCGACAAGGTGTTGCTGAGCTGAGACGAGGGATACAAGCCACGGAGAGGTGACCGCAGCCCTTAGGACCCGTGGAGAGCAAACCCTGGGGGACCCTGGGGGAGCTAAACTGCAGACTCATCACTGGGACAGACACGGAGTGGACACACTGAACACCGAGCTCGCACCCAGCCCATCCGTGAGAGGAGCTGTTGACGTGACAGGGACGTGCCTGGTGGTCAGGTGGTAAATCAGCATCGCAGGTGGCAGTGGGCGGCGAGGAGCCCGTGTCTCAAGGCTGGATAGGCTTCTGAGGTGGTGAACTCAGATGCGCCCCAAAACATGTACAAGTAGCATAAACGGAAGCTCCGAGCTCTGTTAATTTCGCCTGAGAAATGCCTTGTACACCAGTAACTGTTTTCTTCGGTTTCTCTGCTCACGATACGGGGCTCTGTCTGTAAGAGAGGTGCCTCTAGGACTTCAGAGGCCGGTGGCGTGGCCTGCATTCTGCTCTCCATCTCCAGCTTCGCACCTCCCGCTGCCCCACGCACCCCACGCAGGTGCGATGGTGACGTCGGATAGTCCCTGTCCCCTGCATGGAAGTCCGCATCCCACAGCCAACCCACAGGGGTGGGCCTGCCTCACTCCCGCCCCAACTCCTCTCTCCCACCGCCCACCTCCATGCCCTCTATCTCCAGAGCCACTTCCAGTCGAGTTCCTGACACGGTTTCCCTTCTTACGCTCATGGCTGTTTTGCTTGAGAAATAGCCTCTTCTCCACCGTCATGCATCTCCTTCAGAGCGGTTCCCAGCGTCATCCTGGCGGGGCCTCCCTGAACTGGCTGCTCTCCTTTTCATGACAGAGTGCTTGTTTGCATAACATTCATCACGCCCTTGGTTCATCCGACAACTGTTTGCTGAGGGCCCACCATGCGGCACCAGCGGAGCAGTGGGTGCTGGCTGTCCGAGTCCCTGGGCACAGGTGTCTGAGGGGGTCTTGGGTCTCAGCCTGAGTCTCAGTGCTGCAGACCCGCCCAGCGGAGGCGCCTGGCCATGTGCTGGACGGGCCTGACCGAATGCGGATTTCACCATTGCCAGGTCCAGACAGAAGCTGGGGCCGGGACCCCCTCCCTAAGCTCCTGAGTGCGGAGGCCACACATCTCCGTTTAGACCACGGAGCCTGCCCAAGCCCATGGCTTTTCTGCCTCCGCTGCTCCTCCAGGATAGACATGGGTCCAGGAAGAAAGCTGTATCTAGCAACCGCTTTGGAAAACTGCCTTTGTGCGAGGAGAGGTGTGAGCCCTGCCTGAGAGGTCTCCCCAGGGTTGGGCCCGTTCCAGCAGGATTTCGAGATGACTGCCAATAACGCCAAGCGAGCTGGCTCTGCAGTGCTGGGGCGGGCCGGCCTTCTGCACAGTGAGGCTTGTGCGCGTGAGGGTCGTTATGTCAGATCCATCATGTCCCTAGAACAGACAAACCCAAATGCATGCAGCACGGTTTCATAACATGCTTTACAGTGTGCTCAACTAGCTCTTCTCTTCACGTGACGTCATTGGATGTGCGTTGTCACGGGGTGGGATTATGCAAGTGTTTCAGGTGCAGCCCCTGGGTTTTATAGGACCCCGGGCTGCCTTGTGGGTGGTGGTACTGAGGGGCTGGGAGGTCAGACTGATGTTCGTGGTAACCAGACAAACCCAAGCCTGTTTCTTGGTAAGAATATCACCAGCAGATGGTGAGATTGTGGTGTACGCCTGAGCAGGGCGTGCCTGTACCCCTGGCCTCTGCTATTCAAAGACAGTAACCAGGTCTCCTCTCCTCCCCTCCCTCTCTCTCTCTCCCTCTCTGCCTCTCTTTTCCTCCCCTCCTCCCCCAACAGTGTGTATGGCTGCCCCTTGGCTAAAAAAAGAAAAACCCAAGATAAGCAGCCCCAGGAGCCTGCTCCCAAGAGAAAGCCGTTTGCGGTGAAGGCAGACAGCTCCTCGGTGGACGAGCGCTACGAGAGCGACGGGTCTGATGACACAGATGAGAAGGAGGATGACGAGGAGGAGGACTCGGATGACGAGGACGAGCCGAGGGATGACGAGGAGGAGGACCGCGAGGAGGAGGAGGAGCTGGAGGAGGAGCTGGAGGACGAGGAGGACGATGATGGGGAGGACGAGGAGGACGAGGACGAGGAGGACGAGGACGAGGAGGACGACGAGGAGGAGGAAAACGGTAACCTTAAACCCTAGCAACTCCTCTGCAGTGACGCGGGCCGGTTCCTCAGCGGGAATTCCTGGTGCTGGTGTTGGTGACTAGCGACTGCCCCATCAATAGGTCTTTCCCGCCAGTGCTGAGAAGATTGGCCGCTTGCCCGCCTGAGTTCTGTCATAGAGCATTCCTCTGACCCAAGTCAGGTGTTCAGCTCCCTTCCACTCGAGTCTTTGTTCAGCGTGGTGGTCACAGCTGCTGAGACCCTCCGGGCGCCCCTTTGATGAGCTCAGCACTGTGTCTAGAAAGGGACCTTCCAGCCTGGTCTCTCATTTGGCAAATGCTCGGATGCTCCACCAGAAGGCGCTGTTGTTGGCTACAATAGGGCTGCTGGGTGCTCAGTCCACGTGCCTCCTGAGTGGGCGCTGTGGGCTGTGACGGGTGGGAGTCTCGCCTGTCAGTTGCCAGGGCCTTTCTTACTGCCTGTCCTGTTAGGCCGTCATCTGTGCCGTGCGAGAAGTGTCTCTGTCTGAAGCACCCTGCTGTGCGGGACACACTGTGGGAGCCCACTTCCCCGGGCAGTGTGTGTCTGGGGTGGTGGTGCAGGGTGGCTCTGCTCTCTCCCCTTTTCTGTAGTTGGCCTCAGAGAAATGCCAAAACATCTCAAAGTGAAGGATATTTTTCCTCACGCTTCTTCCTTGGGCTCCAAGCTGTTCGGGGAACGGAGTCGGGATGGTTGTTGCTCAGAACCCAGGACGGGGTGAGCCAGGGAGTGAGCAGGCGTCTAGATCAGGGGGTGAGTCGGTGGTTGATCCCTCAGAATCACAGCAGTTTATTTCAGAAAACCTGAACTTCATGTAATAGTCCAGCTTCTGACAGTGGCTGACAGCCCTTCTGAAGATGATTTGCCACTCATGTTTACAGAGGCAGACAGACATATCTGCATGTGCATGTACACACACACACACACGTTTCATGAATCAAGGTCCCACCTGTGATCATGCAGGGTGTGGGGTGGAGACGCCGGGCTAGGTGACAGAGCACACAGTGGATGGCAGCACCAGGCCCTGCTGCCACTAGAGATGACGGGCAGGCTCACCCTCAGGTAGAAGCGGTGGCTCGGCACTGAAACTGGGCAGCGGGAGGTAGACCGCTTTGGCAGTTACCTCTGGGCCCTGCTTGAAGCGTGGCCGGGGATGAAATCCTGAGGTGGTGGGGCTGACCGTGACGGTAAGTGCCATGGCCTCTTGCACAGGTGGTGGGTGTGCTCTCTGCTCTCGTGCTGTTTGGGTGGCAGGGCATTGACGCTGGGAGTCGGGGAGTCCGTGTGCGACGCTCCGTGTGGGAGGGTTGCATGTGCATCATTGCACCACGGGTCCCCCAGATCTCAGGTGCTGCTCTCTGTCTGCTAGAATGAAACTTGCAATTGTAGTTTACTTAGGGTCATATTTATTTTTTAAATATATTTTTGTTGATTTCAGGGAGGAAGGGAGAGAGAAACATCAGTGATGAGAGAGAATCATTGATTGGCTGCCTCTTGCACACCCCCACTGGGGATGGAGCCTGCAACCCAGGCCTGTGCCCTGACCAGGAATCACACTGTCACCTCTCATAGGTCAATGCTCAACCACTGAACCACACCAGCTGGACTAGGTCATCCCATGTAATAAAACCCCAATAGACAAATCAACCAAATGGCAGAACTACCAGTCGCTATGACATGCACTGACCACCTGGGTAGATGCTGAACACAGCAGCTGACCCCTGGTGGTCAGTGCACCCTAGGGAGCCTCTCCCACCTCCACGGCCCCACTAAGGACCCCTCGGAGAATGTCCACCGAGGGTCCCAGACTACAAGAGGGCAAGGCCAGGCTGAGGGACCCCTGCCCCCAGTGCCCTGTCATGCGCCAGGCCTCTAGTGTTTTAATAATTACTTTTAAGGTACAAAACAGACTCATGTTGAAAGAGCAGTCAGCATTACTGAAATGGCTTTACAATGGGACTCTGTAGGGCTTTTTATTCTGAGTTGGAGCATTACTATTAAAAGTGGGCTAGCACATCGAAACCGATGGCTCTCCTAGAGAACGGGACGTGGGCACGCTGCTGGGAGGCAGCACCATGAGCAGGCAGCTGCCGGCATCGTGTCAGCCCTGGGGGCCGGCGCTCAGCAAGTCTGCGGTTGGCACCTGAAGCTGATTGGGATGTAGGTTCAGAGGTCAATAGTCAATTTCTGGGTTCCTGGTTTCAGAATTCAAGCTGCACATCCTGATCTCCAGGTAAGCACCTTCTAGAATAATCTGTGACATGAAGTTTAAGGGACTTGCCTGGAACTACTAAGGGAGGCTCAGTGGTGGAAGGTGTTGCAAGGTTACCGTGCTGCTGTGATGCGAATCCCTCTCCCATCTCCCTGGCGTGGGGGAGCTCGGACTCCCTTTCAGATGCCGCCTCTAGTCCCGCACCCGGGAACACGCAGATCCCGGAATGGCCATGCACCACCCTCCACAGTCCTGGGCTGCCAGTGCTCTGCAGGGCCCAAGTCTCGCTTGGTTTCTAGTTCAAGGAAGGTACTCCTCAGCCCTTTGAAGAAACCACTGCAAAACCTGGTTCCTGAGGCAGGTCCTCCTGGCTTCTCTGTTGTGGGGAGCAGTGTCCCCTGGGGGAGCCCCACCAGCAGGTGATCCAAGACCCCACTTAGCCACTGTCACATGGAGCTATTCCAGGGACGGCACTGCAGCTGTTTCATAGACCCCAGGGTCAGAGTCGTCGGAGGGTCCTAGACCAAGGGGCCTGGGCAGCTTTGTTATAGAACTCGGTTTACACGCTCACGCTCCTGGCTGTGTCTCACCAGTAACATAGGCTTTGAAAGGCAGGTGTCCGTCAGTCTCCTGTTTGATAGCCTCACTTACAAATTGCTCTTCTACCCAACTGCTCCGCTCAGCGCCAGAACCCCTGTCGGCGTGTGACCTTCTGCGGCTGTGTCAGGTGTGCGAGGTGCGGGGCAGGCGGGGCCTGCGTGGGTGCTTCGTCCTCTCCGGCCGTGGGCAACGGCAGGCATTTGCCTGTAATGACCCCGGATCTGGGCCGCCGCCTCCAAGTCGACCTCTCAGTTCCTTGGTTTACACTCGTGGTGACACACACACCCCTGGGCCGCCAAGGCCGCGTGCCTTTTCCTTAGCAAGTGGCAGCGCAGACAGCACCCTGTGGCAGCCGAGGCAGAGGCGCCTGGCGGCGGGAGGGGCCTCCGGACCGTGCGGGGGCCGGTGCCACATGTGTCCACACGCAGCAGGCGGTCCTCCGGCAGGAACTCGGTGCCCGGTGGGGCCGCAGGGCCGCGTGGCAGTCACGTCTCATTTCTCTACAGCAGGCTGCTGTTTCTCCTCGTCCATGCGGCGTCCCCTCAGTTATACGCTGAAATGTGGAGCTTATTGACAGGTTTGTTGTAAGTAAAACAAGTGTATACAAACCAACAGTGATTACACTGCAGCCCAAGGATTACAGAAGGATGCCAGCGATAATGCGGGAAGTGGATATTGTTTTTATTCCCGGGCCCTCCAGCATGGCAGCCACATATGAGCACAATGTTGCTGACAGTGGCCGTGGGCACAGTGGCGGGCACGGCGGGAGGGAGGCGGGTGGAGCTGCGTCTCTGTCGGAGCCTCATCAGGCACTGAGGTCAGAGGAGGAGGTTGTGCGCAGTGAGTGCTGGTCCAGGGTCTGGTTTCCCCCCTGCAGACCTCGGTTCTTGGAATCACTTTCCTCTAAGAACGAGAGGCAGGAATGTCTCCGTGATTCCGTTCAGGTTACACTAAGTTCACTTTTAGTTCATCCAGTGACACTTACTGTCCAGCTGGCATATCAGAGGCTGCTTTTTTGCATGAAAAATTTCATTTTCAGAATACAGTTTAATGGTCTGAGTGTGCATTTATTAAACAACGTTTCCTGGCGTCCTGGAGATGAGAAAGTTACTACTCTGGGTCACAGCCTTTTCTACCAGCAGATTTTGGATTCCAGTGATTTGAGAGATACAGGTTAAGTGGCTACTTAATGCCTCGTAAGTTGTGGTTTACTTTCATACTCAGCCCACATTAGGTAAAAAGACAGCACCTGAGATAACGTGCACACATGTGTGTGCTTAGACGTGCACACCGCACCTGCTCACAGAGAACCAGGAGGACGAACAGGGCCACCTGCTGTGCAGGCTGCGCCCACTTCCGGGTGCCACCCTCACCACACTGTCCGCCTCTGAAACACGTGCAGACGTGGGCACCCTTCTCCCGCCGAAGCTCGGGGCCCTCTCAAACAGGTGGTTCTGCAGGACTGCACGTGACCATTGGGTTCGATGGGGGACTGGAACCCCCGTCCTACAGGCTCCCTGGCCTCCGCATTGTTCTCGGGACGTGGGGACCTGAGATGTGTGGCGCCTCCCCAGGAGCTACGTCCAAGGCCGCGTGCCTTTTCCTTAGCAAGTGGCAGCGCAGACAGCACCCTGTGTCAGCGAGGCAGAGGCGCCTGGCGGCGGGAGGAGCCTCTGGACGGTGCGGGGGGCCGGCGCCACATGTGTCCACACGCGGCAGGCGGTCCTCCGGCAGGAAGGTATGGACAGCCGTGCTGAGAGCCTTTGAAAGTAGGACGGGGTTGCACTGGGCATGGCCCACCAAGCTGAGTGGTCATTGTGGTGTGGCCTCCGCCGGCGTGTACATGGCCCGTGTCCTGCGGCCCTCCCCTCCCCCGCTGCCTCCTCAGAAGCACGGACAGAGCCTGTCCCTCTGGCTGGCTGTCCTCACTGCCCACCCCGGAGACGCTCCTACACATGAGTCTGGCTGCTAACGAGGCACTTCCTTCTGCAGGAAGTCAACTCTCCTTGAAATGAATTTAAGACAAAGTCCTTCCTGTATAAATTTCTCCTCACAGAAACCGTGTGTTTTTTTTAATCGCACTATTTCCAGGGCACGTTTTCTTCCTAAAGGACGATGCCTGCCCGGCGATACCGTACTCTGACGATGTGCGTGGCGGGCCGGGCGTCCGTCAGACCGGGACAGGGTGAGGCGGTGAGGTGCGCACGTGGCCTCTGAGCCCCACACCCTAGCGGGGTGTTTTCATGTTGATTGGGCTCATTCTCCTGGGGTTCGGGGACACGTCCCCGAGGAAGGGCTGTGAGATGCAGCAGACTGCGGTCATGATCAGCGGCCAGCCTGTGCGCAGTCAGTGCGAAGGCAGGCGAGTCTGAGACCCGGGCGGAAGCAAAGGGCGGGCTTGTGTGCCGGTTTCCCACTGTGAGGGGCGGGGCACAGCTGGGAGAAACAGTATCGTGACTTTTTATATCTGAGAATTAACCTCTCCCTACACCCATGAAGGCGTGGTTTTAGGGAGGTTAACACGTGGATGTGATGGCGTGTGTGGCTGAATGACTTCTAATTGAGTGAAGGCAGAGTTAGACATTTCTAGATATCAGTGGGTGATAAAAACTTCCTTCATGCAAACTAATTTTGTATAATCACAAAATATAATTATATCTTAGGTTTTATGGATCGTCAGACACTCTGATACAAGTCAGAAAGCTTGCTGAGAATATAATGGCATGTACATTCAAGATGCAAGGAGCAGGCGTAAAATACGGGGGAAACCTTTTCTCTGAGATAAGGAGACATCAAAGATGTAGGGGAGTAAGGCTCGTGCGGCTTCTCCCACTTGTCTGTAAGGTCTGTGTGAAGGAATCGCCAGGTTATCTGCCTTGTTTTGTTAATTTGGTTTTTATTCCAGATGCTAGTTTGTCAGCATTTAGTTTACTGCCCAGGGACGAGGTGAGTCTCCCCGTGCTGTGGGGACCCTTGTCTTGGGCAAGTCTCGACACTCCGGGACCTCACTTCGGCTTCCAAACTAAGGATGTGACCCTTGCCCTCAGTCACCTCCTGTCTTGTACCGAAGCTCAGAGAAGTCACCCTCCAGACGGTGCTCTTGAGAGGTGAGCGGCTCAGAACTGTGAGGCAGTTGTAGTGGGGGCTGTGGTGCCGTCCGCCCTCCGTGCACACGCTCCAGCTCCCTGCGAGGCCGTGGTCTGCGCAGCAAATGTATTACGTATGTTAAGGCTGCATTAACATGAAGGATGCAGACCATCATTACAGTTCATCTAAAAAAAAGGGGGTGATTTTCTCTGTCCCCACATGTGCTCTGCGTTCCCTGGGGACAGCCACTAAATAAGCATCGCCCGCTGAAACCGGTTTGGCTCAGTGGATAGAGTGTCGGCCTGCAAAATGAAAGGTCCCGGTTTCGATTCCGGTCAAGGGCATGTATCCTGGTTGCGAGCACATCCCCAGTAGGGGGCGTGCAGGAGGTGGCTAATCGATGTCTCTCTCTCATCGATGTTTCTGAATCTCTATTCCTCTCCCTTCCTCTCTGTAAAAAATCAATAAAATGTATATTTTTAAAAATAAATAAGCATCACCCTTTGCCCGAGAGAAACACAGAACCTAGCAGGAAAGAAGACTGAGCACAGGAAAATGTGCTGTGGTTCTCCACAGAGGCAGAGCTAGGTGGAGTGCCAACGTGGAGGCTGAGGTTGTGCGTTGCACAGGAGAACAGACGCTCCCAGACCCTCGAGTCTGGCCGACGTGGGTTTCCACAGAGGTGTCTGATTTGAAGGGCCTGTGGAGACAGATGAGATTCATCCCTGTGTGATGGGATTGGACGGTCACTGGAAGTGGAAAGCAGGGTCCCAGGTCCCCGAGTTCCCTCCCAATCAGGCACACCGGTGGGACAGCCACACACTCAGGCTGTCCGTAAACCGGAGGACCCAAAGGGGCACAGACTGTCCCTATGCTGGGCCGGAGACACTCGTGGCAGTCCAGGTAATTTAGAAACTCTCTGAACTCTGCATGTGTGTGTGTGTGTCTGTGTGTGTGCCTCTCTGTGCGTGTGTATGTGTGTGTCTGTGTGTGTGTGTGAGAGAGAGAGAGAGAGAGAGAGGCAATTGCTTGGCGTGTCTCAGTCTGTCGCATGTATGTGGCGCTGGAGCAGCTTGTTTCGGGGGTAAAGATACAGGCCTCTTTGTTTATAAGGCCCCAAGTTTAGAAAAGCTGGATGTGTACCAGGCCATCCAGTACATGGACCCTCAAAACTTGTGAGTAAATGAAATGCCATTCATTCACTTCTCATTCATCTAGAACCCTGATGAATGGAGTTTAGAAACACAACTCACAATCTGTTCTTTACAACTTACCATGCAGCTCAGATTCCTTGTGAAAACTGTTGCCTTTTCTTCTGTTTGTGCTTTAACTTATAGAATTGACATTTAAAATGAATAAGCTGATATCTTTAAATATTTGTAATGATTTCTTATGCATTCTTTGGACCCCCTCAGGCAAATTCTCCTGCCTCTGAATGTGGGAAGTTTGATCATAGATCTGCCTGAGACAGGAGGTAGGACGGTGACACCTACCTTTCCTCAGAGCAGGAGAGACGAGGGTCCCACATAGGCACATGGAGAGGGTCCACATGGCACACAAGGGCCCCATGGGAGCTCAGCAGCTTCCCTCCACAAAAGAGCCGACCCTGTTGTGGGAAGGGACAGTGGGCGTGGGCCCCCAGCTCTCTTTCCTGGACCACGTCCCGTCATCGGTACACCGGGGAAGGTGACTTATGAGTGGGTGGGGGAGCAGGTCTCTGACCATCAATGGCAGGACATGAAGAGGGGGAGCTGCTGGGAGGCCCAGAGACAGCAGCAGAAACCGCCCCCTTCGGGGGACAGATGGGCTGCGGCTTCTGGGACGTGGGCTGAGCATCCGCCAGTCACGTTCGCAGTGGGGTTGGCGGGGAGGTCATGAGTTCAGTGTGATGGCAGCCATGCTCCATGCACAGCCCTCCCTGTGGTGTCGGGACGTGAGGACATGGCATAGGCATCCTCTCTTCTCTCTCACTGTCTCCATGGGTTTCTTTCTTCTGAGTTCTTCAGGGCGATAGGTATTTCCCGCGAGCACGCTGAGAGAAACCTCACGGGAGCATCAGCCTCCTCTGACGGATGTCCTCTTTGACAAGGTGATCGGTGCTTCGGGGTGGCATGGGTTCTCTCATCAGCTCATGGCCGTTCTCTGTAGGGGCAGTGGCTGGCATGGGCTGCAAGATGCCCAGTTACCACTGTGGGCGGCATGTGCCCGGCATCCTGACACCGCTCCTCCCGTCAAGCCCATGAGTGGGAACTCGGAGTGCACTGCAGACATCGAGAGGGAACTGAGCTGTATGTTCCACAACTTCACTGGAGCAGGTTGCCTGCAATTCTTAAAGCTTGAGCCCTGGGCCAGGGGCGTGCTGTGCCCATGAGATGGACACGCCCACTGAGGTGGACATGCCCACGAGGCTTCTCCTGCGTCTGTGGTTGGGGTGCCTCCCTCTGCCACCCGTTGGGACTGCGTATGTCCTGCCCTCGGGGAGATGCTGGTAGGAACGAGCCAGGAAAGGGACCGCTTTTGCGGCAGATAGTTGGTGATGCTCTGTGACTAATGCGGCAAATTTGATTTGCTGATGTTTGGACGGATGTGTTAGGTGTTTCAGTGTGTGGGCTAGAGATGCTTTCTGTTATTAACATGTTGAAGCACAAACCTGCTCTGAAAGGAAGGCCTTCCTGAGGGGTGGCAGGCACCCCACGAGAACGGCCCGGGCACCTCACCTGCTCCTGGGCACAAGGAGTGCCCACTGGCCGGATCCCTCCTTCCTTCCGCCCACTTAGTGAGCTTCCCACGATCGTCTCTCACTGCTGTTCAGTCCTAGAACAAAGAACAGGGGTGACTGCAGCTCCCACACCCGTCTCCGGGCGGGAGGGCCCAGGTGCAGCGGCCTGATGGTCGCTCTGTCCGCAGTGAGCACAGAGCGGCTGCGAGACTCGAGGTGCACCCCAGTGGCCCGTCAGTGTCAGGCAGGACATGCTCCCGGTGGAACGTAGCAGTCTGTGCTTTTTTCTAAACCGTTTCCTAAATACTGTGTGAGGCTGGATATGACAGTCAGTCACCTCTTATTTCTCTCTGCTCACCGACTCCTCCTGCGGCCCTGAGGGTGACTGTCACTGGGTGCATGTCAGGCAAAGGCGGTGCTGGGCGTGGTTCCGCGGCACTAGCTCCCTTTGTCCTGTGTTCACAGGCTCGTGGTCACCACGGACCTCCTCCCTCCGCGTCCTCACGCCCACTGAGATTCTTGCACAGGATTCTCAGTTAATCAGACTGTTTCTGAGTCTTGCTGTGGCATTCCTGCTGCTTCATGGTGCCTTCTGATAAATTACCTCCCAAGTCAGAATCGCTCTTAACTCAGCCCCAACACGTGCTTCTGACCCGAGTGCGAAGGAGGTGTGCCCTCGGTGTGGGTCCTCGGGACCCAGGCTTTCCCCGTGCCACCTGAGCACCCCTGGGAAGCAAACCCTTGGAAAGCAGCCGCTGTGCACCTCTGTCTGTGAGCTGACACAGGGACGTGCCGGACTCTCACACAGCCCAGTAATGGTGTAACGATGAGCATAACTGTTGCGTGTCTGGTTGGGCTGCGAGTACATAAAGCCAATAAAGAAAAGTCATTCTCAAAATGTAGAAGCAGTGAAAAACTAATGTGTTTGAATGGTTTATTTTAAGACTGACGAGGGAAGTCAGTAGTGAATATGAGTGCTGTGAGCAGCTCCTGACGAGCAGTCTGTCCGTCCTGTGACAGACCGCGGGACCTCAGTCTGTGTGATGCGTAGGTTGCCTGCCGTTAGCTTGCTGTCCATGCTGTTGCCGCTAAACTTCACATTCTAGCCACTACTTTTTTCTTTTCTGTTCTTTTTTGTCCTTTTTTTTTTTTTACTTTCTTTGCAGAAGACCATCAAATGAACTGTCACAATAGTCGAATAATGCAAGACCCAGAAAAGGATGACAATAACAATGACGAGTATGACAACTATGACGAGCTGGTGGCCAAGTCCTTGCTGAATCTTGGCAAGATTGCTGAGGACGCCGCGTACCGGGCCCGCACGGAGTCGGAAATGAACAGCAACACCTCCAACAGTCTGGAAGACGACAGCGACAAAAATGAGAACCTGGGGCGGAAAGGCGAGCTGAGTCTAGACTTAGACAGTGATGTCGTCAGGGAAACGGTGGACTCCCTCAAACTACTGGCACAAGGGCACGGCGTGGTGCTGGCGGAGAACATGAACGACAGGAGCTACGCCGACAGCATGCAGCAGCAGGACAGCCGGAACATGAACTACGTGATGCTGGGCAAGCCCCTGAACAACGGGCTGGGGGAGAAGCTGGTGGAGGAGAGCGACGAGGAGGTGTGTCTGAGCAGCCTGGAGTGCCTGCGCAACCAGTGCTTCGACCTGGCCCGCAAGCTGAGCGAGACCAGCCCGCAGGACAGGGCCCCGCAGCCCAGCCTCGGCGGCCGCCCTCACCTCCGGCCCGAGGACGACTTCCCGGGCAGGACGCCGGACAGGAGCTACTCGGACATGATGAACCTGATGAGGCTCGAGGAGCAGCTGAGCCCCAGGTCGAGGACTCTCTCCAGCTGCGCCAAGGAGGACGGCTACCACGAGAGAGACGACGACACGGCCTCCGTCACCTCCGACAGGTCCGAGGAGGTGTTCGACATGACCAAGGGCAACCTGACCCTCCTGGAGAAAGCCATCGCCTTGGAGACGGAGAGGGCGAAGGCCATGCGGGAGAAGATGGCCATGGAGGCTGGCCGGCGGGACAGCATGAGGTCGTACGAGGAGCAGTCTCCACGACAGCTGCCCGGGGAGGAGAGAAAGCCCAAACCCAGCGACAGCCATGTCAAAAAGCCATACTATGGTAAAGGTAATATTTCTACCTACGTAAGTCCTCGTGAAAGCGAGAGCTGAGCAAACGTGTCGATGTGGTCACAGTTAAGGGTGCATCGCAGTAAACTATATCTCTGATGCACATTTCTCAGGGTTGATTCCAGAGTTACATATAGTGGTTACGGTTCTGAAGGACAGATAAAATGTCTGAAAATACACAGCGCAGCTCAGTGTCACATTAGCAGGGCAGAGGAATCACAGGATGTTTCCATGGGAAAGGCATGTGTTGGGACAAGTGATAGAAACTATCAGGATGAGCTGTGATCTTGTACACGAACCGCAGTCTGAATGGCAAGGTTCTCTACAGTCAGTAGGGGTGGAGCATGCATCTTCTAACCTGGATTCGGTAGGTGACATCACGATTTATGAAGTTACCATCGAATGACAGTTATTGATAAAACCTCCCCCATAGAAAACATCCCTGAGACAAATTGAACAGTAACAGAATAACCGATAGCAAAAGACCGTGGTCGGCAAACTGTGACTCGTGAGCCACATGTGGCTCTTTGGCCCCTTGAGTGTGGCTCTTCCACAAAATACCACGGCCTGGGCCAGTCTATTTTAAAGAAGTGGCGTTAGGATAAGTTTAAGTTTAAAACATTTGGCTTTCCAAAGAAATTTCAATCATTGTCTTGTTGATATTGTTCTGTTGACCAATGAGTTTGCCGACCGCTGGCATAAGACGAGGGCAGGCACTGCACATTAATCATTGTAGGTGCTTGGTAGCTGGAGCCACTGGCTGTGAGGGTGTGTGTGTCCCAGGCCGAGAGCAATAGCAGTTTCCTGACAGAATCGTTCCCCTCTCCGATCCTGTTCAGTGTGGAAACAGTTGTGGGGTCATGACACACACAGAGCCCCCCGCTGTGGACGTGTTAGTCGGTTTCTATTTATGAGGTATATGAGCACATGTTTGCATACATCTCTGTGTTTAATTACGTACATATTAGTCACTGTGTTTAATATATATATATTCCAACCTGAGCTATTGACTTCCTGTTCGAGAATAGCCGTGTCTGCTTTCAGAGGGAGGCAGGTTATAACTGAGCCTCACGCAGAACTTGGGCACTGTACCGATTTCAGTTAGACGCTTAGACAGGAAGCCGCTTTACAGAACGAAATTGGTGATTCCTTAAGTCCTTCCCGACGAACCCAAACCAGACCCTCTGTGCTGCGTGCTCTTCTGTGCCTCAGAAGCACTGAGATCCCCCCGTGGATCTGACAGTGAGATTCAGGAATTTGGTTTGAAAATCAGTTGCTATGTGAACTTCAGAGGATAAGGAAACGTGCTTTTTCTGCTGGGACACGGTGTGTATTCTCCTCTCAATGTGCACGTGGCCCGCAGCACATGGCAGCACTGCACCAGGTGCCCAGGGCGCGGCTGAGCCAGAGGAAAACAGCTTCTGGCCTGAATGGAGCCCGGTGTCGCCTCAGTAATGCCGGTGCGGGAGCCGTGGCAGTGTGGACGTGAGGAGGGGGAGCCGCGGGCTGGCTTTGGTGCTGTAAGGACCAAGACAGGTGGCATGTGCGTTGTGACTGTAGTGCAGTCTGTTAGAAACTATAGATGTTTGAGAGTCATCTCAACATTTTTAGGAAGAAACAGCTTCTCTGCCATGGGCTTGCTCAGGTGCCCTCTCGCCAGGTTCTGACCTAGACGTCTTCTGAGTTGACTGTGTAGGCTCCACACAGAGGGCGCAGCCAAGTGCCAGGAAGCCGTGGGCACTTTGGGCATCCCTCCTCTGGTTTCCATGGCTCCTTTTAGCCCAGAGTTTTCTGTAGATATTGATTCATGTTGTTTTGTTACAGTTGTTTTGTATGGTTTTTGTTCTTTGAAAGAAATGTAATTCAAATGGTTTGCTTCCCCTAACTCAATGGGGATGGGGTGGAGATGAACAGCAAAGCTGAGATGTGCTTTCCCCTGGAATGGGGAGGGCTGGGACTTGGACTTTCCAGACGAGCTGGAGGGCATGGACCGTGCCTCTGCCCAGCTGTTCCAGACCTTCTTCCTCAGTCAGTGTGTTCCCCATCCTCCCCAGTTTCTTGTGAAGATGCCATAGTTCTGTCAGAGCCAAATTAATGTGGCCAGGCAAGGACCCAGCGTGGGCGAAGAGGTGAATGCCCTTTAAAAGGGTAGCCTCTCACCAGCACAGCCAGGCAGCCCTCCAGCTAGAGCATCCACGGTCTGTTCTCGGCTCCTCTGCTATCTTATTAAAGATGAAGGGAACACGCGTAACAGTTCTCACTTATAAGCAATCTTCTCAGAATGTTTTAAATTATAAACCAGTATCCTGAGCTAAAACAAAAGAGGTTCATCCTGAAATGCCTCTCTCTGCTTCCTGTGCCTCACTGGACAGGTGTGGGAGCAAGCTGAGCCCGGCGCACCGGTCTCTTGGGAGTTGCGGTTGAGCGGTGGTCTGTTTGCTTGCTGGTTGTTTTGTGTTTGCTCCAGTGTTTGCCTTCAAGACGAATTGGGATTGCAAGGAAGAAGGAAGCAAGGGGGGTAGTGGTGAGGGCGAGCGGCAGCCCAGCCCGGCTCCCACATCGAGAGGAAACTATGCCCTGTGTCTTCCAGCACCTGAGACCGTCTGAGCCACACTGTGTCCACACACCTGACCTTGACTTCAGAACACTTTCAAACATGCCTGATGAAAAAGAGACACTTAATTATTAATAATAGTTAAAATTTACCTTTTGTCCTTTAAAGTCATTTATATCTAGGTTATGACCTTAATCAACATTTTTCTATGAAACTGTTACTGTGTGTGTTGGTATTTACATTAATTAATGTATACCAAGGTGACTATGAAATTACCCACAAGGCAGTGACGTGCTCGGCTTTGGGGTTGCATGTAGGAGACACTCCAGCAGGACATCTCAACATTGACATCACAATAGCCTGTTTTTAGATTTGTCTCCAGTGACTACGACCGCCAGTAGGTCAGGAAGCAGAGACAGCATCTCTAGGACATGGCAGCATCAGTGCTGGTTTTAGAGATTTGCAGGCCTGGCAGAGCCACATTCCGTAGAACGGTGCACTAGCCAACAAGTAAAGTGTCTCCTATGGAAACAAAGGGTTTAGACATCCTGTGAGCCCTTTGTCTATTCCCTTCACGAGAAGGACTCAAGGAAAAGTCGTTAAGGCTTTTAAAATTTTAAGCTAAGCTTTTTTCTTTATATAAAATGAATGTTTAACCAAAAGTGAAATGTGTTTCTCACAGTCTTGATTGGCTTGATTAGTAAAATCTATAATAATAAAAGCATAATATGCTAATTAGACTAGATGACCTTCTGGACGAAGCCGGGGCTGTGAGGGAAGCCTGGGTCCTGGGTGCCTGCCAGTGGCCAGAGAGAAGCCCGGGTCCTGGGTGCCAGCAGCTGGGGGAAAGAAGGCCTCATCTTGCATGAATTTCATGCATCAGGCCTCTAATCTATTTATATAAAAGCCTAAGCGACCTTTATGACCGGCCAGTAGCTATGACACGCACTGACCACCAGGGGGAAGATGCTCAACGCAGGAGCTGCCCCCTGGTGGTCAGTGCACTCCCATAGCCAACCTCCCGCTGTCCTTCCCCCCAGCCAGCTGGCCAGTCCTGATCAGTCCTGATCGGGACTGGGTGAGACAGCCCGGATTGTCCTTTCGCCAGGTGAAAGCATCCTACCCGTGCACGAATTTCTGGAGCAGGCCTCTAGTGTTAATATAAAAGCACTGAACCCGAATCATAGTGATAATCTGCACACCTGGTTTTCAGAAACAATGTTTTGCACACTCACAGTGTTGTTTGGTCTGAGCTTTATCTTAGACTGTTTCTCGAGTTATTTTCTGCATGTTTATGCACTGGGTCCCTCTGGGCGTAGAAGTAAATGTGAGCAGTATGGCTGCATTTCTGCCTCGGGCTCCTCTCCCAGCAGCTGCAGAGCCGCTGACCTGCGTGCCCATGTCCCCTCCCAGGGCTTCCTCGGTCCCTGTGCACGCAGAGGAGCCACCCGGCGCCTGCGGCAGCACTGGGACAGCTCTGAGTGCACGAACCGTCAGGCAGGTCCCACCTCTGGGGTCATTTGCTTGCAGTGCCTTCTGAGAGTTCAGCTTATTTCAGAAAATCTCTAAATTGACGTGCTACCGAGCAGTGTTGCAGAGAATGCCTTTCAACGCCAGCAGACCTGTCCCTCTGTTGTCTATTCAGGCATCCACAAGAAAGCCATCTGCCAAAGGTGTCTGGTGGCAGGGCCACCATTGAATTTCACAGCAATTGCGCAACCACCGTGGTGTGGCTTTGTTCTCTGAGAAGGTCACTGTCTCATTCCATTGGTTTCTGTGAGCTTATCATGTAACACACGGGAAACAATCAGGAGTGCAGTAAGGACAGTCTTGTTTTCGTTAGCACAGAAAGGAAGGTATTTTGTGATTCGTGATTACACTGTTTAAGGTCAGAAATCACGCCAACCAAAGACTACGCCAAAGCCCGGTGCCACGGCGTCTCCCTGCCACCTGCTTTGTCTCTACTCATCAAGGTCTCTCCAGAGTGTGAAGTGATCACCTGGTCTTCAGTGGGTAAAGGATTCACTCTCTTGACACCTGTTGTCGCTTTTAGATCCCTCGAGAGCAGAAAAGAAAGAGAGCAAGTGTCCAACCCCAGGGTGCGATGGAACTGGCCACGTAACTGGGCTGTACCCGCATCACCGCAGCCTGTCCGGATGCCCGCACAAAGATAGGGTCCCTCCGGAAAGTAAGTCTGCCTCACCAACCCGCACACATCGATGGCCCCTCTCTCATCTCTCCTGCCTCTGTCATTTCCATCTGTCCTGACAGGCAGCCCCTCGTGCAAGGGCGCACGGGCCAGCGGGCTCTAGAGCTCGCCCTGCAGCGGGCAGCACTTCCTCCGTGTCCTCCTGCGGGACTGGCTGAGGATGGAGCGGCACCAGGGTGCCTCTGCCCAGGCAGGCCTGGCCTCCGGGCCGCAGCTCCCTCTGACTGCTCCGCAGCCTCAGGCGGTCTCCTCACCAGCGCAAGCTGAGTGCACACGGCCCACATCCCTTCCAGCGTGGAGCTGTGGGAGCTTGAGGAAATCCCTTATCTGGACCCATTATGCGTAAACGTCCATCAGTGTTTCTATTCGTATTTTACTGCATTTTATTCCAAAGTCTGTTTCATGTCATAGTTGTCCCACCATTTCCACACAATAACATCTGAAGTGAGGAGGTTACGCAGGTGACTTTGACACCACACATTGATTTCAATCAGTTAGGTTCTGAGAATGTGCAATGCATTTTTTTAAGACAAGTTTTCTTTATAACTGGACCAATGTACACATTTTTATCTTTCTCGCAGCACATAAAGTTTTCCAACTATTTTATTTTTTAATATATTTTTATTGATCTCAGAGAGGACGGGAGAGGGAGAGAGAGAGAGAGAGAAACATCGATGATGAGAGAGAATCATGGATCGGCTGCCTCTTGCACACCCCACACTGGGGCTGGAGCCCACAGCCCAGGCCTGTGCCCTGATCGGGAATCAAACCCTGACCTCCTGGTTCCTAGGTGGAAGGACCCACTGAGCCCCTCCGGCCGGGTTAATAGCAGTTAGAAGTGATTGCACAGGGAACTGGCACATTTCTAGAATGATTATGAGTCTCAGGACCCTTCACGCTGTCTGAGACAGTTTCTAGTGAGGAAAGTGCAGTCCATTGACGACCAGCTGACTGTTTATGGGACTTCGAGGATAGCCCCACTAACTGCCCGACTCTGGGATACCTGAGGCCGATCCGGCAGAACCCGGAGAAGTGCCAGGCGCTGGGGCTCAGGGCGGGCGCAGGGGGCATGTCCAGGGGGTTTTAGAAGCTGTCGGGACGCAGGTTCCGGCGGCTGCTGAAATAGCAAGCCCGTTCCTGCACGTGGCCTGTGAGCAGAGAGAGCAGGCAGGGGGCCGCGCTGCCCGTGTGTTACATGAGCAGGGAGACAGCATGTGGCCCAGCAGCTTGCCCCAGCCGGCCGCGCACGCAGCCCGCACTCACCAGACCCCTCGGAGCGTGCCGCCCACAGGCAGTGCCAGCCGGTTTTCAGACGAGGAAAACTTGGCGCACGTGGGGCACCTCCGTCCCAGTCAGCACGGGGCCTGGCGAGGGGAAGGCCCTCGGTACTTTTCCGCCCAGTGGATGCCTGAGCCAGATCTGGTCCACACCCTCTGGATCCCGAGACCTGGTCTGACCCGGCCTCGTCCTGACCAGCCCTGCGGCCGTGAGCACGGCACATGCTCTCTGCACTTGGTTTTCCTCATCTGCAACATGAAGTGCTAGGATGGAGCCCTCGAGCCTTGAGAGAAATAGCCTCTTTACGCCCTTTCTCTGTAAGGCACCCATCTTCACCTTCAGAGCACAAGACGGGTTTCCTCTCAGGCTGACAATCCTCTGACTCGGTGTTCTCCCGGAAGAGTCCCAGGGGAGCAGAGGCCGGGCCGTGCCCTGACAGCGATGTGAAGGCCACACCTGTCATGCCTGCGCCCGGCACAGGGGAGCAGCTCTGGCGCTGGCCCTCCATTCCTTCCACTGGACGCCAGCATTCCCTAGAATGCCGTGAGATGCAAACAGCGCACTCCGCATGGATTCCAGACAGTATCTGTCGCCCCAGTTTGCAGCACATTGTGTGAGGAATGAGGTCCCCGCTCTGTCCTCAGGAGCCCCCACCTAGCTGAGACAGGGTGTGCCCACAGGGCACACGTGGCCTCTAGGGACAGGGGCTCCGCAGCAGCTGCGGACACGCCCCCGACACAGGGGTGAGGGCTTCCCCAGGGGCCTGCCGGCTGCACGGCTGTCCCGCCAGCCCACACCTCCTCGGAACGCGGCCGGAGCCGTCCACGCCGCAGCCCGCTGGAGGAGACGGCGGCGGGCTCAGGAAGTGCCCGGGGCAGGCTGGCAGGGCCGGAGAGGGTCGTGGGAGAGCAGGCACTGAGGGGAAGGCAAGGGCTGGTGCCTCGGAGCGTGGTCAGGTGGTGGCAGCAGTGATGGCGTAGGGAGCGGAGAAGTGGGGAGACGGTGGCCGGGGTTTGTTTTCTGAACCTGGGAGTGCGGGCTGACGGTCCCGAGGGCTGACGGTCCAGGAGGGGGTCTGGAGGCTGGAGAAGGCCGGAGGCGCAGCTGCTGCGGGTCTGTCCGAGGGCGGTATCCTAGGAACTGGAGAGGAGAGGCCCAGACGGGAGCTTAGAGCTGAGAGCAGAGGGTCCTGAGGGAGCGCAGGACGGAAACGTAGAGGAAGACGGGCAGAGGACAAAAGGCGGGTCAAGAGGGGGCCGAGGGGCCGAGAGGACAGCGTTGTGCAAAGGGGCCACCTGGGAAAAGGAGGAGGATGTGAGGACGGCGGTGAAGACGAGAGCGGCGGCCGAGGAGGAGAGGCAGAGCGTCCCCTCTCAGGTGGGGTCTGTGTGGCCATCAGCAGGAGACGCAGGTGCAGGCAGTGTGAGGTCTGAGCCTCGGACGGGCAGGAAGCTGTTTGCATCTCCCAAGAGACTGTACTGAGAACTGTCTGCACGAGAGGAAAACGTGCTGATGTGAGAGGAGCGGCGTCCTGGGAAGTGGTGTGATGTCCTAGCAGGATGGTCCGGAGAGGAGAGGAAGGAGTGAGTGACAGCGGGCGACCATGTGGTGGAGCAGCACCCAGAGGCAGGGAGGGGGCAGGTGGTGCTGCGCCTGCGAGCTGGAAGAGACCAGGAGCGGGCCAGGCCCCGGAAGACAGGTCCCCTGCGGAGCAGCTCCCGTCGGTCACGGCAGACGCGCGGAGAACTGCCGGGCAAACCCAGGGTGGAGGAGGACAAGGGCAGCAAGTAATAAGCTTGCGGGTGGCACAGCATGGGCGCTGCACGCGCTACAGAGAGAGGGAGACTGTTCTGGAGGGAAGGTTTGCAGGAAGTAGCGTGGAACTGTTTGGGCAGACTGCTTTCTGCGTGTGTTCTCTGGAGGGGAGCCCGGTGTGCTGCAACATGGGTCACGTCCCTCGACTGCCCTCCCTCCCGTCTCACCTCCATCTGCCTTCCCCACAGCCCAGGGCATGGCCTGTCCCCTGAGGAGCATGGCTGTGCACACAGCCCGGCCGTGGCCATGGAGAGTGCTGAGCGTGCCCCTGCCCGCTGGCCGCTCCTGGCACCACAGCGGGCGACCGTGTCCCCTCGCTGGCCTCACGGCCCAGCAGCGCAGCACTGTCCATTCCAGCTCACTCCTTCAAAGCAGAATAAATGCTCAGTCCCTGGGTGGAAAGCCGCCATTTAATTCATTTCATTGAAAACAAGGGTTGGGGTCCCTGTCGCCATGGCCGCCAGGCCCTCACGACCCTGTGTCTGAGGCAGAGGCGTGTGTGGGAACCGTCTGGTCTGCGTGCTGCTGCCTGGCGATCAGGTGCTCAGTGCTTATGTGGGGGGGGCAGAGGGGCCACGCTGGGGACATCCTCACATCCCGACCTCCGGCCCCACCCGGGGCACCCCGCTCTGCATGCCCCTCCCACGTGTTTCCCTGACCATGCCCATCATGATGTCTGCAGGCCGTCAGTCATACCCGGGCCACTCTGTTACAATGATGTGTCCTCTCGTACCGGACCGTTGCTGTGTTTTAACGCCCCGTGTTTTCTCTGCTCTCCCTGTCAAGTTCTTGCCATGCATGAGAATGTTCTCAAGTGTCCTACTCCGGGCTGCACAGGGCGCGGGCATGTAAATAGCAACAGGAACTCTCACCGAAGGTAAGCACGGCCCCTGCGCCCTGCCTGCAGGGAGCCCCGGGAGCCCCTTTGCCCGCCCCGACGCCTCATCCAGAGGATGGAGCCTTGATCCCATTGTGCTTGGAGTTTGAGGGTCACATCCCTCTGTCCAGATGGGGTTTCTGATGGTCTCACCCTCCTTGTTGTGACGGGGTAACAGTCCCCCCTGGAGGCGCCATCCTTGCTGTGACCTCTGAGAGGGAGCCGTGAGCATGGGCAGCGACTGGAAGAAACAGGAGGGACTGGGTCACACCCTTCAGACAGAGCGGGACTGGGAACCCAGAACGGAGTGGGGCTGCCCTGGGGAGGGTGGCAGCAGCGGCAGCCTTGCCGGCCCACTGCGGTCTGCCCTGTGCACAGCCATGCTTTGCTCTGAGTGAAGCCAGCTCTCCTTCCTCCCTTGTTCTCACCCCACTGAGCTGCAGCCCTTCCACCAGGCGCTCCTGGGCCGTAGGCAGAGCCCAGCTCCCCATGCCCAGTGTACGTCTGAGTCTGAATGCCGGGAGCTCCCCGCAACGTTTGCCCTCCCACTGCCAGTCTGGACACTTGTTAAATTATAATGAGTCGGATCACATCCCCGCCACCCCAGCCCTTGGAGTGTGTCCTGGGCGTGCGCTGCAAAGGAGGCCGCAGTGGGAGTCAGGGTTGTGCTGAGTGTGGCTTGAAGCCCCTCCATCAGAACTCACACAGCCCCGTGCACGGAGGGAGGTCCACGGTGCCTGTGGTCCGGGGACTGTGCAGTCACACAGACAGACGCTGAGGTCTCAGGAAGGACGGGCTCCAGCACAAAAGAGCAAGTCTGGGTGGTCCCTGGGCATGCAGCTCCAGAGCCTCTTCCAGGGGCCTCCAACTGTCCTGCTGTCCCCCCATCTCTCTCCAGCAGCACCAGCCCAGACCTCCGTCTCTGGTGCCAGCCAGAGAGCTGCCCTTCCCCGGGCCACGAGACACAGCGGTCCCTGTGGCAGTCCCTCCTCCAGACACGGGACCGTCCCCAAAGGCAGCCCAGCCTGGGTCTAACACTGACTGGCTCACCTCTCTTGAATGTCTGGGGCTGGCTGGCTGGCTATCTTAAGGCTTCAGGTGCACTTCACATAGGCACCAGCAGGCGGCACTGTGCTGGGGGCAAGGGAATACCACTCTCCATTCCCACCATCAGGAGCGCCAGGCAGTTTGGGAGATCACACCCCCCCCTTCCTGCGAGGATGTGGTTGTGCTGGCCGGGAGGGGGCGGTGGCTCAGTCAGGGTGGTGTGTGGAGCCGGTGGGGAAACTGCTGACGTCTTTCTGTGCTGGCAGCCTCTCTGGATGCCCGATTGCTGCCGCGGAGAAGCTGGCAAAGGCCCAGGAAAAGCACCAGAGCTGCGATGCGTCCAAGTCCAGCCCGGCCTCTGACCGGGTGCTAAGGTACGGCTCCGAGGGTGCGGGTCCGCGGTCCGTGCAGGCAGCACCCCAGCTTGGGCTGCACAGGGGCGATGACACACTCGGGGGAGGCGGGAAGCTGGAGCCCTGCGCTGGGAGCAGATGGAGCGTGCCCCGCAGCACGCGGGCCTGTGCGGGCAGGAGGGGGCTCTGAGGCCTGTGGGACTTTCCCAGGTGCTGCCGCTGCAGGAGAGGATCATCCTATTAGGCTGAGAGGCCATGCACCACCTGCAGGTGGCGGCAGTGTTTCCTTCCAGCACGTCCCTGACAGGAGCCCCTCGCCAGTGGGGAGCCCGGAGCTGCCCTCCCCGTCCTCAGACACCTGGTGCCCAGAGGGCAGACTGACCTGCCCCAAACTTTGTCCCTAGATGACCCACCAGGGGAGTCCTCAGACGTCAGCAGGCTTAGCCGCTGTGAGTCAGGGCTGGAAATGGGGAGAGGAAGAAGCCCACCTCCAGCACTCCATCAGCTTGCCTGTCTGCCCGGGAGACCATGGCGACAGCTGCTTAGTGCCCAGCTCGCCCGAGGCAAGAGTCAGTGTGTCCACAAGGCGGGAGCCGGCTCTGGCTTGAAGCCAGGAGGATGGCCTGCCTCACTGTGAGAGAGAGAGAGCCACTCACACTCACACTCACACACACATACACACACACACTCACACATATACATACACTCACACTCACACACACACACACACACACACACTCACACACACGCACGCACACGCGAACTCCCAGTCTTGCCTGTCACCTTGTCCTCTGGGACAGATCATGTGGCCGCAGTCACTAGGCAGAGGTCATGCCCCCTTGGTGGTCTGTGAGTGGTTCCCAGTTCAGAGAGGATTCTGCTACATTCCTTCAACTCATAGGAAAGTTAAATCCTTTTTAACAAAAAGTGGAAAATACTTAAACAGACAAAACTAAGAAAAACCCCTGTGGTCCTGGCCTTCAGAGACCCCTCAGTCAGGCTTGGCACGCATTCTTCTAGACTGTTCTGCAGGTGTCCAGGGTACCTGCAATCTGTCATCTCACAGAAAAGGGAAGCTGACAGCAAATGAGTGAGAGCCCCCTGAGAGTCCCCCAAGCCTTGGCTCAGCCCGTCTGAGAAGGAGACAGGAAAGGCAGGAGACCGCGGCGAGAGCTTGGCCAGGGCCCAGAGGGTGGCAAGAGCCCGGCCCGCCCTGCGACCGTCACAGGGGAGCCCACCCAGCCCAGCCGGCTCCTGCGTGGAGCCCAGCAGCTGGAGGGGGACGAGTGCGGCCGAGATTGCTGACCTCACCTGCTCACACACACGCCTCCCTCTGACTGAGCCTGAAACACAGCTTTTGTGCTGTTTCTGTGGCTCCTTCTGGACACAGCAGGGAAGCCCAGCCAACAAAGCAAGGCCCGGGCCGCAGCTGTGCCTCTGACAAAGCGTTCCTATGGCCGGGGGACGGGAGGAAGGTGTTAGCACCGGTGAGCCGTGCAGCCAGGCCTCATCTCTGGCCCCCTCCCCCGCCCCCACGGGCACTGCACACACCGGGTCCCAGCTCCACGTGAGGCCGGTCCCCCTCCACCATCCCAGTCCACACACAAAGAGGCTCCCTCAGCAGGGAGGACAGAGATAGGAAGAAGGAAAAGGAAAAGGATTTAAACCTCAGTCATTTAAATAAGTCTTTAAATAAATCCCAGCAGGAATTTAAGACTTGAGTAAGTACATCCAGTCCTGTCCACATTTCTCCTCTCCTCTGCTGGGCTGGTCCCTCCATTCCCTCACCCAGGATTGCCTGGCACTGAGGCCTCTGCCCAGGCTCCTCCTTCCCCGGCCTGGCCCGGCCCCGTGGCCTCGCTCACTAGCAAAGGAACAGACTCCCATCGTCCAGGCCACAGTCTCCTGTGCTTCCCCAAGATGCACCTCATCTTCCAACTTGGTTTTTCTTTTCTGAGGACGTTTGTGCACACGCCCTCATCTTACCCTTTAGGGGGTTACCCATTTTGTAAAGCTAGCTGTAGCTTCTCCCAGAGATGGAGCTGAACCTCACAGCCAGAAGTGGCCTCCCATCCCCAGAATCCCAGCAGCACACACACACACACACACACACACAAGTAATAGTGCAGCCCAGGGATCTCTGAGGCAAAACTGGGAGCTTGAGTCATTGATGCAGCTCCCTCCACACTGCCTGGCAGATGCCTCAGATAACAGGCATTCAGCTGACCACTCCTTTGTTTTGTTGATTGACAGGTAAGTAAGCTAAGTTCCTGAAAGCAGAGTGAGTGCCTTGGTGATTGGCTTGACATAGGGGGGCGGAGTGAAGGGAACAACTTTTCTATCTTAATTTCCAAAAAGAGCTTAAACATCCCACTTGGGAGACAGAGAAGTAGCGGGACACACCCCCCACAAATAGAATCTTAAGTGATAAGGAGTGATTGGAGGCCCCTCCACTTAAATAGTCTAAAGTCTGGGAAAACGAATGGCTCCTGGGTAAAAACATGGAAATGAGGGTAATATTTGTCAAAATGTACGGCTGCCTGTTCCATTCTGTCGTCCAGACGCACACACTTGTATCGGGTTTCACTCCGTCTGTGGCCCTCTGAGCACTGCTTTCATGTCCTCCTCTTTCCAAGGCAATGCCTCCCTAGCTCCCCGCATTTGAGTGTGACTCTTGCTCTTTGCAGAAGAAACACTTGCGATGCTTCTGTCCTCACACCTGTCTCTTCACCAAGCCCACCAAGACATGAAAGAGAAAGAAAACGGAGAAAGTTACAGTTCCGTTCCCATCTTCCTGTTGCCCGAGGTGACAGGCGGCTAGCATATGTGGTGCTGCATAATGATGGCACCGCGGCGTTTTCTCGGGAAAGTGGGACGTGGTTTCCATGCCAGGTTCAAGGCCCGAGTGTCACTGAGAAACTAGATGCTCTGGCATGAGCGTGAGCCCGCCTACCCCCTGCCCCCGCAGCCCCGAAAAAGCCAGCTGTCGATTGTTTCTTGTTTGCTTACAGGCCAATGTGCTTTGTAAAGCAGCTCGAGATCCCTCACTACGGCTACAGAAACAACGTCCCCACGACCACGCCGCGCTCCAACCTGGCCAAAGAGCTGGAGAAATACTCCAAGACGTCGTTTGAGTACAACAGTTACGACAGCCACACGTACGGCAAGCGGGCCATAGCTCCCAAGGTGCAAACCAGGGACATATCCCCCAAAGGATATGATGGTAGGAGGTGCACACTCTTATACATGAGAGTCACGCTTGCCTTGATGATGTTGTTGTTGTGTATATCCATTTCCTACCAGCGGTTGCGCATGTGGTCACTTGCTGGGCACCAAAGAGCAGCACGCCACCCCCGGGTTTCTTCCCTCCAAACCAGAGGTCCACGGTGGGGGTCGGGGGGGACAGGGCCGTGCAGTGTGGACAGAGCCTCGCTCCTCTGCCCCAGGCGGTCACTAAGACCATGCCCTCACCTCCTCAGTGTCCTTTCTTAGGTGGCCCAACTCCGATAACTGGACAGCCAGTAGCCACGGCCTCCAGCCCATGGCTGTGTTGGGAAGGTCTGCATCCCCCATCCTGCCCCGTGTTCCCAACCCTGGGTGACTTAGAAGTCTGACACTCAGGCGGCACCCACCCTGCCAAACCAGAGCCTCAGGTGTTCCCTGTGGGTGGGATTTTGAAGTCACCACGATTCTTCTGTGCAGCCGAGGGTGGACAGCCTCTTAGGGTGTCCCTGCCCCCCAGCAGGCGTGGACCCTGCTCTGTTCTGCGCTGGGGAGCGGACCTGGGAGAGCCTCCAGGTGGGCCCGGCTGGGTCACAGCACACTCTGCCATCACGGCAGGAAAACCCGGCTCCTGTCCACCCGTGGGCTCAGCCGCCAACGGAGTGTGACTGGTCGCGTTGGCCCTGGTCAGTGGTTGAACAGCAGAGGGAGGACCACGTATCCTGGAGTTTACGTACTTATCTAACCATGATTCCACTTTCCATTCCAGGACATGGGACTTAGTTGGCAGCTTTTACTAACGGGCATGTGGGCTGCGTAGCTTGTGATGAGGTAGAAGTCTCCCTGCACTCTCCGGCAAGGCAGAGATAGGCGCAAAGCATGTGCACGCTCCTCTCTGAGAGGTGGATTCACGTCACAGCACAGACCGTTTCAGCGGAGTGGTGGGGCTCTGAAACCTCGTAATTCACTCTGAGGAGCTGCACCTTTTCTAAGTTATGTTAGTCATTCTTTGCCTTACTATTAGTTGTGTAGTGAATAGAATATTTCTCATCAAATAGTACCTTTGCCTGTATCAATTCCTAATATATAGGAACAAAGATATAAGTGGGGAAAAGAAAGTGGTTTACACTGTCATAGAAAATAAGCATTTTTGTTTATTTTGTAATAATTTACCAATTTCAGGTTTTATTATTTCAATCATTTGATTGCAAATGAAGGATCAAAGGGAGCTGCATTTACACAATTAGGATTCCATTGATATCACTTCCAGTTTTGAGTGAACTCTGACTCGTTCATTTTCACCCGCCTCTTTGTCGCTGCTGTTCTCATGGCCTGGCTCCCTCGCCCCCCTTCATGGCCGGGCTGGGCTGGGCGTGGCCGGTGGAGCGCGTCTTGGGTTGCAGTGTCTTTGGTGGGTGAGGAGGCAAACCTGCCTGTCTGCTCTCACTCTTCCCTGAGGACCATGTGCTGTTGGGCACGTGAGTGCTGTATGTCGGTTCCCAGAGTGGAGGGAGGCACCGTTTCTGCCCCACTGCGGGGAAAACAGGGGCAGCTCTCCAGAGGGCACACGCATGTCAGTCCCGGCATTCTCGCTGCCCAGAAAGGTACCTGGTGCCAGGACCTTAGGCAGAGCCGTGCTGTGCGCCGGCCAACCAGAAAACAAGAACAGAATAAAAAGTCCACTCTTAGGTCCTCAGTGAACTAAGAGGAGAGGAAAGACACCTGTTAGCACCAAGCATTTCTGAGAAGCACGTCAGTGACGCCGTGTCTCTTCCACTGGAATCGCTTGACGGGCTTTTAACGCCTGGAGGACGATGCCGCTAAGGATGAGGGGCTAGGGCTGGGCCGGGCCGGCGGAGTGTGAGCTGAGAGGCACCCTCCTGCTCCCGGGGGCGTCGGGCAGTAGAACCACAGGCGACGGGGGTCTGCACTCACCTCCAGGCACGTCCGAGACCGGCTGCAGCGCACGGGGCTCCGTCACTGCTCCTGAGCAAGAGGGAGGGAGCCTGTGGCCGGCACCCGTGGCGGGAGCAGGAGCAGTGAGTGCGCAGACGCAGGTGCCTGGGACACAGGGCCTCCCTGTCTGCCAGTCACCCAGAGGTCCCAGCTGCTGTGACCACACACTCAGCACTCGGGCACCAGCCCCTTCGTTCTCCCAGGCACCAGTATGTCCTGGTTGCTCTCGATCTCTGTCCCTCCATCCCTTCGTAAATCCATCCGCTTCTCCCCGTCCTCTCGCTGGGGGTGTGTCCTCAGGGGCACGTGCTGTTTTCATGGCACCCGGGGTGGAGCACACTCTCCTGCCCCCAGACAGTGCCCAGAAGCAGGTGGCCGTGGCCGGCGTGAGGCGCTCACCGCAGAGCAGGCCGGCAGGGTCCTGGTGGGAAATGTGGCTGCGTTCCCATTTCACTTCTTCTCAGTGCAGATGTCTGCGGTCGCTCTTTTCCTGCAAGAGTGGCTGACTGCCTGAGTGACCTGCTCCATGGGGCGAGTCACATGAAGGCGGCCCTGCAGTCAGCGGCGTAGCTGTCACCCATGTGCGCTGGCCCTTAGGACACAAACACATCCTTCTCTGGCCAGCCGGAAAGGGGCTTGATTGAGAACCACTTTGTTTGCCAAGAAAAGCCCAGTGTGTTGTATGGTGAATCGGGGACTGCCATCGGACTGGGAGGGGCTCCTGGGTGGGGCAGGGGGCCAGACACCCTGTGGCCCTGCGGTGCCCCCTGGTGCCAGCACAGTGCGGTCCCAGGTCACCGTCACTAGGGTTTAGTCAAAGTTGAACGGATAATTATTAGGAACAAAGCCCTTCATCACCTGAAAGATCTGAAGTATAGAAACTCTTATTCCATTGGCAGCAAAACAAACGAGAAAAAGGGGTACGCCTGGCCGCCCGGCAGCTTCTCCTCCCCTCTCCCCGCTTCCGCAGTCCCACGCCCACTGCAAGCTGTGCGCTCCCAGCTGCCCAGGCCCTCCCGGCGGAGCCCAGAGGAGCCCGGTTTAAGCATTCAGTGACAGGGATGCCCTTTACCAAGTGGCTGCAGTGTTTGGTAGACACTTGTCCTGCTGCTTTGAGCCATTGAATGTCACTCATTTCCGATAAACTGCCGTGTTTCTATGGGTGTGGAGACGTTTTCCTGCGCCAGTGGCTAGCCCTCATCAGGAAGGAAAAGACACCTTATAAGAATTATTTTATTTCTCCCAGAGTTTTTCTAACAAGTGCTGGATGACGTACAACCACAGACGTTCACTCCTGAGAGAGAGAATCTTGGGATGTGAGTTGGCACTGTCATCTCGATGGGCTTTAGGGCAGGTCAGTGGGCACCTCCTGGAACTGTGTCTCTGGGGTCCCTCTGGGCCCAGCCCCAGCCCTGCTGCCCCCATGCCGCTGAGATAAGGCACATTCACAGGGACAGAGGGAGGAGGCAGGCCTGGCACCGAGGGAGTGAGGACTGGCTCTCGGCGGGGGCGGATCCAAGCGACCCGCCTGCAGCTGTGCGTGCCCGGCGGCCTGAGTGCGGCATTGGCCTCTCCCTGCGGGGAAGCTGGCCCCGGAGGTTGGCAGTGTGTGCGTGGTCTGTGCTTTGCTCGGTGGCTGTCGCCTCGCCCGGGCCAGGTGGGAGCGGCGAACGGCATCTGCGATGTCAGGACGGCCCGGGCCTCCAGCTAAGGGAGAGCGCGTTCTCTCTCCGTTTGATTCTGAAGGAGGCCTCAGGCACTTCCGCGGCATCGCTCCCGATGCCCGAGCTTGTTGCCGTGTGGGGTTGTCATTCCGTGCAGTGTGGCTGCTGCTTCCCGCTGGGGACGCGCTGAGAGGGCTTCCTTCGCCTTCGGTAGTGACCCTCCCGTGACTGTGCGGACAGCCTGTCACAGGGACGCGGTGGGACCAGGCGCCGTCGCACAGCTGGCCCCGCGCATGCACCCCTTCGCTGCGTCCACGGGGCCCCTGAGCTCACTTGGGAAGAAGGTGCAGACAGGATGGCCTCTGGTGGAGGGCATAGGACACCGAGCGGGGCAGCCGGCACCTCCCGGGTCACCTCCCAGGAGCCTCCTGGCCAGGCTAGGGTAGAGGCCTGACCCTGGGCTCTGACGCCCCTGCAGTGATGATGGCAGTGCCCGTAAGCCCTCCTGCAGATGCCTCTGCCCACCGCGCCAGCGGGACAGGGGCACTCAGAGGCATGCTGCGCCCAGGAGCCTGGCTGCTGGTGCTGAGCTGGCTGCTCAGAAAGATCTCCTGTAAGTGACACTCTGGGCCGGAGGCGGGGCCCTTCCTGTAAGGAGGGCGTGTCCGAGCGTCCCAAGCGGTCACGGTCACTCTGGCGCATTTACCGAGGGCTCACCCAAGTCCACAGGCACACTCCCTCGGCCGTCACCCTTCCCCCCACGTGGCCCTTTGTGAGAATCACAGGGTGACTGTCCTTGAGGAAGGGGATGTTCAGCCACATTGTCTGGTCTTCACACCCCGCTGAATGCCGCTCCCCATGGCGCAGGCCTCACAGGTGACCCGGGCACAGGACAGTGAGCCCCACTGGGCCCTGCAGCCCCTCCAGGTGGGAGCAGCCAGTGAGCCCTACTGGGCCCTGCAGCCCCTCCAGGTGGGAGCAGCCAGTCTCCAGAGGGCTGAGCAGCCTGGCTGGTCCCCCCACCCAGTCCAGTGAACTAAGTAGCTTGGGTCCCTCCACCAGTGAGCTGATGAGCAGTCCTGCCAGGGGGGGAGACACCCTGGTGACTGAGCCCCGCAGGCGTGAGCCGGTAAGGCACGGGCCAGTGCCACTGCTGGGAGGCCGGGCGCTGTGCCCTGGATGGGCTCAGTCAGCGGCGTGGGGTCCCAGGAGGCAGGCCAGGCGGCTCGCTCCTCCTGAGTCAGCCTGGGCCCCGCGCCTCCATGTGATGTGTGTCTACGCGCAGGGCCGGGGTGCGGGTGGCAGGGCGCGTGGCCCGGCGGGTACCCGAGTCACCCTGCCCGTGTCTCCCCAGCGAAGCGGTACTGCAAGGACGCCAGCCCCAGCAGCAGCACGGCCAGCAGCTACGCGCCCAGCAGCAGCAGCAACCTGAGCTGCGGCGGCGGCAGCAGCGCCAGCAGCACCTGCAGCAAGAGCAGCTTCGACTACACGCACGACATGGAGGCGGCCCACATGGCGGCCACCGCCATCCTCAACCTGTCCACGCGCTGCCGCGAGATGCCACAGAACCTGTCCACCAAGCCGCAAGACCTGTGCGCCACACGGGTACGCACACCTGCCGGGCGGGCAGGCGGGCCCCGTCCACCCCCGAGTCCCCCTGGCCCCTCAGGACACAGGGCAGAAGCTGGGGTGTCGTCTCCCTGAGCGTCCCTCTGGGGGACCGCCCAGCTCTGGGAGCAGCATTCCCGGCACACGGTCAGGAGGGGCCAGACGTCTGCGATGCCGCATGCCATGGCCGAGTCTCTGTAAGACCCAGGCCGTCTCTGTAAGCAGAGGGACCGGGACCCTGAGGACCCAGCATGCCTTGAACTTCCAAATACAAGGACGGCTGTCAGCTAAAAGGCAGGCCTGTGCCCTGGCTGTGCTCCCAGCAGGTCACCCAGAACTAGGAACGAGGAGAGTGCAAATCCGATGCCCGGGGCTAGTCTTACAGGTCAGCTGCTTGTGGCAGCTCAGAAAGCAGTCATGGTGCTGTTTCCATGACATCACATGTGCCTGGACAGGAGAGCCGGTCCCGTGGCAGCCAGGGAGCTGCCTGGCGAGGCCGCAAGGCGGCGGGGACGCAGGGGGCGCTCTCAGAGGACCTGTGAGCAGGCAGGCGGTGTCGCCTCCTCGTAAGGAACAGAGGTCGAGCTGGCCTGGAGCTGCTGGCGAGCACATGCCTTCCTCGGACAGCTGCTCTGAATAAGGGGATCTGTATGAAGGGAGAGAGGCCAGCGAGTTCATGGCCTACCAATGCGTTTTCAGTGGCATTCTTACTCCTAGATTTTGGGGGCACAAAGGGGTGACCAGGGCTGCTAAATGGGAGGCAGCCACGAGGAGGTTCTACAAGGAAAAGGGAAGACTGCCACCCCCATCCGTTCACTTCATTACAATTCAGCTCAGACTCAGAGAACGGAGTGCGGGATCATGAGGGCGAAGGCAGTGTGGCAGCCTGACACCGGGAGGGCGCCGGGACCAAGAGCTGGGGCAGAAGATGCAGGGGCAGCCAGGGTGGCCTCCCCGGCCCTCCCTCTGCTGTGAGGGCAGGGCAGCCCTCCACTCAGGGCTGTGTCCCGCTCCTCGCTCTCCTGACTCCCTCCCTCTCCCCTTCACGCGCCCTTCCTTCTCCCTCTGGAGGGCAGAGCTCTGAAGAATTCTTGATCTGTCTCAAAGCCTCTTTTAAAGAGGGAGTGCACCGGGCCCTCTGTCAGCCAGATGCCTGCATTGCAGGGTTGCCCAGCCACAGCCGCAGGCGCTCTGAGCCGTGTGCAAGCCTCTGCCTCGTGGGCTTTGGGTTAGAAGTGAATTCCCACCTTCCGCTCCCACCACCCACTCCTGCTTTCTCACGCTCCGAGGCTTGAACTATTCAGCAGAAGTGAAACCAAAGGAGAGTGTTTAAGTTTATATGATTTTAATGATAAGTATGTATTCTATACACATGGTAATTCTGATCGCTTAATAGGTATTTGAAGTGGAATGGAATGGAAATTAGGCACGTGTTTGATTTTTTCAGAAGCAGAGATGTACTGGCAGAAAGGAAGATGTGGGTAGATGATAAGTGTGATCAATAGATGACAGCAGAGAAGGGATAGAGCAGTGGATGATAGATAGGCACATGGATGGGGGAGGATGGGTGTCGGGGTACATGGACAGACGGGAGAGTGGACGCAGGCGTGCATGCCTGGGGGCCTGGGCAGCAGGGAAGGATGGAGGACCCGCTTCACTCCCTCGCCCGGGCGGACGTACGTGGGATGGTGAGCAGCTTCTCGTGCTTCTGTGCCAGCTGGAGGCGGGCGGCCTCAGGAGGAAGCCGCGTGGTGACCTGTCTTTCTGCCGCCAGAACCCGGACATGGAAGTGGACGAGAACGGCACGCTGGACCTGAGCATGAACAAGCAGAGGCCGAGGGAGGGCTGCTGCCCGATCCTGACCCCGCTGGAGCCCATGTCCCCGCAGCAGCAGGCCGTGATGAGCAGCCGGTGCTTCCCGCTGGGCGAGGGGGACTGCTGGGACCTGCCCGTGGACTACACCAAGATGAAGCCCCGCCGGGTGGACGAGGACGACTCCAAGGAGATGACTGTAGGTCCCTCCCGGAGCCCCGCCCCCATCCCGGACGTGCCCTGGAGGACTGTGCTGCCTCCTCCCTCCTCCCTCCTCCCTGCTCCCTGCTCCTTCCCCCTTTCCCCTCCTCCCTCTTCCTCTCTTCTCCCTCCTCCCTCCTCTTTCCTTCCTCCTCCCTCCCCCTTTCCCCTCCTCCCTCTTTCTTCCTCCTCCTTCTTTCTCCCTCCTCCCTCCTCCCTGTTCCCTCCTCTTTCCTCCCTTCTCCCTCCCTCCTGGGACCTGTAGCTAGTGGGGCTCTGGGCACATGCTCTGGTGCCTCGGAAGGACCTGTGACAACGTGGATTTGGTGAAACAAACCACCGCTGCTTCTCAGTGACAACGTTTGTGTCTGAACAGTGTTTTCTCACGAGCGGTTTCTCTGAGCAAATGTGCCAGCGGCAGGCCAGCCCTTCTCGGGTGGCCCTGTGTCTGACCGCAGAGGACCTCCTGCACGTTACTCTGGAGCCAAGGCAGGGTCTGCTCTCTGCGGACCTGGAGCTCAGAGCAGGCCCAGCGTGGGGCCGCTAGCTCTGCCACCTAAGCCTTTATCCACGTGTCACCAAACACCTCTGTCAAGAACCTGTTTTAAAGTCATGGTAATTCTCAAATTCAGCTTATTGAAATAGTTACAGTGTTCTTTAGGCTGAAGAAAGAAATGGAGAAAAACTTGTTTTTTACTGGCCTGACCTTTTTCTCTAGTGTTTAATCCTGAAAGTTAAAACATTTTTCTCCATTCACTGAAAACTGAACATTTTTTAATGCAGTGGGAAGGCCACATCAAAGCACTAGCACCTTCTAGAAACAAGGAGGTGGAGAAAAAGGAAAGCCTGGCTATTGAGGGAAGGTGTCTTTCCATAAGGCTTTCCCCCTCACAGCCTCGTGTCCTTACTCTGCGGCTGGCTGAGAGCAGTGACAGCCGAGCGGGAGCTGGGCCCGAGCTGTCCTCCGCCTCGGTGTTCAGTCGTTGGGGCCACAGAGGCGTGGCAGGGGCAGCTCCAGGCTCACCTCGGTAACGTGAAGCCCCTATGTGGGCAGGGGTATGGCATGGTGCACACCACGGGCCAGAAGGGAAAGCCACCGACCACTGCTCAACAGTGCCACCTATAGGGGTGTCTAGGTCATGACACTTGGACCCACTTTCTAGAAAAAAGAAAATGCTGAGAAGGATTCGAATGCGCCTCTGAGGTGGGGTTCCCTTGCCGCCAGGCAGAGGGCCCAGGGAGAGGGGGGGTCAGTGGCCACTGAAGCCACAGGCATGCGGAGATGGCAGGTGCAGGCAGCACTGGGATGGAGTGGCCCGTGCAGCAGGCACCCCGCTCCTGCCTCGTGTCGGGGGGACGCTGGGTGAGGGTGTCCCTGTGGCCAGACCACCCTGTCCCACTGGTACCTAAGGCCCTGCCAGTGATGAGCCCCCAGAATTCCAGACGTGTGGAGCAGAGGAGATACTAAGGGCCAGCCCCAAAGGGTTGAGACAGAACAAAGTTCCATTGGGGCTTCCAGCGGGGAAAGAGGTGCGGTGACGGTGCAGGTGACGCCGGGCCTGTGTGCACCGAGTCGCCGAGGTGTGCTGACGCTGTGTTTCGCCTGCAGCCGGAGGACCTGGACGCCTTCCAGGACGCTCTGGAGGACAGAAGGTACCCGGGGGAGGTGACCATCCCGAGCCCCAAGCCCAAGTACCCGCAGTGCAAGGAGGGCAAGAAGGACCTGATAACGTAAGCCTGGCGCTCCCCCCCGCCCCTCGCTCGCGCTGCTGTAGCCGGCCTGTGCGTGCCTTGCCGTGAGCATGCGACATCCGCAGCGTGTCGAGGTCCCAGCTGCCGGGCAGCGGAGCGACCGCCACGTGGCCTCGCGTGTTCCCACACTCGGGGCCGCGGAGCCGCCATCCTCATCCAACCGCACATCCGCAGCTTCCCGGGCGCTGTCCCCGCAGACATTGCAGCTAAACTGGAAACAATGAAACTTTTACAGCTTTTAAACACGCTCACTATTTTGGCTGTTTCTGTTTTTGTTTGGTGGCAGATGTCCAACACCCAGGTGTGATGGGAGTGGTCATGTGACTGGTAATTACGCCTCACATAGAAGGTGTGCTTCCTTTCCTCATGGTGGATCTGTCTTCTCAATTTATTGTTTTCAGCTTACCTCAACAATGCTGTCCAGCTCCACGTCGCCTGTGTGCCCGCGCCGTGCTCTATGTTGACCGCACAGTGTGCCGAGGGGGTGTCGTGCGCTGTGCTTTATTGGAACACGACAGACTAAATTGGGAAAATTCTTTGCATTCAACCAGAGAGCGCAAATATTTTTATCTTTAAAAAGTGATTTGACAGACCTGTCTTCTTAAATTTACATGCAGAGTTAATTATAAAAAGTCAACATACAGCACTTGCCCCATCGCTTTTCTGCATTAAACTTTAATTTCAATTTTGTGTGTGTGTGTTCGGAGCGCCAGCTGGTGGAGGCTACTCACGGACTCTCTGGCCTGTCTTACAGTCTGTCGGGCTGCCCGCTGGCTGACAAGAGCATCCGGAGCATGCTGGCCACCAGCTCGCAGGAACTCAAGTAAGACTGACGGGCATCATCCTCCTTTAAAAGCCTGCTCACTGAGCAGGAACGGAAAGGAGGTGTCGTCTGAAAAGAAAATGTCTTTTCGAAGCCATGTGCACAGCCGCGCATGCCTGGGTCCTCGGGATTGTCGTCCCTTCCCTGACAAGTCCTCCTGCTCCTCCCTCTCGTTTACCTCCAGTTCTTTCACATCAGACCCTTTCTATCTTGATTTTTCTCAACCACCATGCGCTTTCTATGGTGTGCGGGCACAGGGAAGGGAGGTTCTGCAGAGTTTTCAGATTTTTAAGGAAAGATTGTAACTTAAAGGTCAAAGGTTGATGTTTGAGAGTCAGTAGTTAATGTGATTATTTAACACGTGGACATTCCCTAGCACCGCGACAGGAAGCTACCGGGGACAGCTCATCCCTCAGGTCCCAGTGGTCAGGGTTCCCGACACTCAGGACAGCAGCAGCGCATGGCTCGCTGCTCTGTGTGCTCCGGCCTTCACACACTCCTCCCTCTAGCTGCTGCATCTCCGGCTCCTCTGTATCTGTCACTTTCCTGTATTTTAAACATAAATCTGGTCTAAGTGCGCACACGTGATGAGCCGTGTTCAGTTCCTGGCAGGCGGTGGAAGAGGGGGCGTGGGGTCTAGGAAGGGCACCCCACAACGGGGCTCCGGCTGGAGTGGAAGGGTGAGCGTGAGGAAACAGCAGTCCCCAGCACGGGGAGAGCAAGGGCTGCGTGGCGTGGCTCCTCCTCACCGGGGACGGCTGCATGGCCCATTAGAGAAGTCGCTGTCTGCGGGCCTGCGTGGTCCTCCCCGAGACCCGAGCCCACGCCCCGTGCCGCGGCGCTGGCCAGGCTGTCGGGTGCGGGGCTCGGTTCACTCGTGTCGTCTCTTACAGGACCCCTGTCCAGGGCCCTAGTGCCGTAGACCACCTGCTCATGTTCAGTGACCTCCTGAACTAGCCCTCCCGCCACCAGGCTGTTGGAGTCTTCTTCATGGCGTGTACACGGCAGAGGGCGCCTTCTTCCCAACGGCCATAGAGCCCATAGCATCCTCCACGGTGCCTCGGACAGATAGCGCTCAGAGCTCCCGGTGGACAGGATTAGCAGGAACAGCTCGGCCCGCTGGGTCCCGGCATCTCTTTTCATGGCTTGCGACCATGCTTCTCTCCTGGCCAGGACGTGGCTCACTGCCCCTGGACCCGGGCCCGCGCCTCAGAAGGCCCTTCCCTTTGACTCTGTGATGAGGACGTGGGCAGAAGTCGGGCCGGCTCCAGTCCACCGGCCGGCTGTGACCGGGAAGTGGCCTTCCCACAGCTCGCACCTGATACCGCGTCTGGTCTGGGTGTCTCGAGACCCCAGAGGCCAGCGTAGTTTTCTGCAGGTCGGGTTGGCGTCGGTTTGCATCCCTCGACTGTGGGCTTAGACGTTTCTGTGGATCTGAAGCTCCAGGCCGCCTGCCTCCTCCCATTTCATCTTGGAAGATGGCGTCCTCGCCATCGGCATCTTCGGAGGGAGGCGGCCGCCCTTCCCTCGCCGCTTCTTCCCCACGGGCTGCGCCGTCCAGAGGGGCTGCCTTCTGCTCATCGGCTGGTCTGAAAGCCACACTCGCTTCCGGACTTGTCTTTGTAACGTCTCGTGTGAGCAAGCGCCTCTTTCTGGGACGGGGGTGTTGTGGGCCTCAGTGAAACGCACACAATAAAAGCTGACGCTGAAACCAGCAGGTCTCCGTGTCTTTGCCGCTGCCGCAGGCTCCGCGATTTCCTTCCTCCTCTGCACTGTGACTCTCCCGGCCACTGCTCGTACCTGAGTCCATCCCGGGAGATCGCGCCGATCCCTCTAGAGAGGTCAGGCCTGGCTCTGTCAGTGCTTCCTCACACGTTCTCAGAGCTGCTTCCCCGCTGCAGAGTGTGACTGGCGCCCACCGAGGGGCAGCGACTCCCACGTCTCCCACGAGGAGGTGGGGCCCGCTTCCCCGGAGAACTCCACGTGCACCTGCTGAGAAGTGGAATTTCCTGGAGATGCTCCTCTTGTCGCTTCTGACACTGACTTTAAACTCCTTGGCTCTAACAGGACGCTCTGGATCCCGCCTGACAACCTTTGCCAGATAAACTCTGGGTCTTGGGTCCTCAGACCTCTTAAACACCCCAAGATGGCACCTCGCTTGGTGCTTACTCGGAGCCACACGTTTGGAATTCTGGGAAAGAAGTGAATAGCGGCATGCCTGATGGCGTACAACACCCACACGGTGCACATCAGAATGTGACGTGCACGTGAGGGCCTTGGGCGTCCGTCTGACGGAGGAAGCCCGGGCCAGTGGCTCAGGGAGGAGGGCACAGCCCATGAAGCGACACCCAGGAGGCAGGCCAGGGATCCCTGAGGCTGGAGACCAGCCCCCACCCACGTGTGTTCCTCAAGCTGCCTCCCAGCTGTGAGGCCCAGCCCTGCGGTTCACCAGACCCCAGGCCCCAAAAAAGAAGAAAAGCGTTCCACGCAGGGGGTGATGAAAACGCGCTTATCGTGAGCTCTGACCCCGAGGGACATTTCTTCTCTTACCGTTCCTCCTGTCAGATCACCCAGAGTCCCGACAGGGAGACCTGCAGGTCCCCTGACATCACCGTCAGCCTCTCCTGATGAAACCATGCCCTCCGCCAGTTCCCCCTCCTCCCTCCGGATGCACCCCCACCTGCAGGTGCGGGCGAGACTCGGGGTCTCAGCCACCTTTCCTCAGTCATCAGCGTGAGCCCAACCACGCCTGATCCCGCTCCGCTTTCCCAGGGCCTCCCGCTGGTTTCGTGACCATGCTCTTGGCTGAGGGCGCAGTGCCCGAGGCCGCACTGGGCAGCTGCTGGCAGGAAGGTCGTTCTGTCGCCGCTGTCCATCACCTCCTCGCGCTGGCTCTGATTTAACCGGGCTGTGGGCGGTTTGGGCTCTGCCCTTTAGAGAGTTCTCCCCATGCTTTCCGGGCATCTGTCCTTGGTGCTTTTCGCTTCGACACAGAGGAAGTTCAACCACATTTACCCAGACCTCTCCAAAAACCTGGTGACGTCTCTTTTAAAATAAACTAGAAGTGAGAATTCTGAAAGTAGGCCAAGGTCTGACTTCCTCCAAAGGCTTCCGCTTGTCCCGGGCTCCTCCGGGCTTGTGTCTCGGCTGCAGACGCAGCTCAGGCTGGGGGAAGGAGGTCGGAGGGATCTCACGCTTCTCTCTTCTCCGGCTCCTGTCGCTCCCGTGCAGGCGTCGCCGCTGCAGCTGTGCGCCTGGTCCCTCAGGCACTTCCCTCCTGTCGCCTTGCTTCACGATTGACGGTAGTGAATCCCCAGCTGCCCCGGTGTGGTCCCATTTCTCTAACTGACGCGCCTTTCCTTGTCGAACGGGCGTTGCCTCGCCGTGCAGTTGCTCCTTCACGGCCGAGGTTACTGTCGGCCTGGCCTTCGCACAGAGCGGGGTGGGGCGGCACCTAATACGTGCTCTTCCACTTTAAACAGTCCCCCGTGGACCCTCCGCTTCTCTTAGAAAGTCATTCTGTTCTGCTCCTGGCTCGGTCCTGGGAATGCCTGTCTGTGTGGGACTGTCTGCAAGCCTGAGCGTGTCTGCAGGTAGAAGTGGGTGCTGGCCGCGGGTGCCTGGGTCTGCCTCGTGCCATGCATGTGCCCAGGCCTCAGGCTGCGAGAGGTGGAGCACATGGGAGCTACCCTAGACCCCACAGCTCCGCTGGCCTTGACACAGGCCCTTGAAGGGACCTCTGGGAGACCCCTGGGAAGACCAGGCTCGCGTCACAGATGTGGGAGCTGAGGGCCTGGCAGGTGTGGCTCGGTGGCTGAGTGTCAGCCCAGGAACCAAAAGGTTGTCCATTCGATTCTTGCTCGGGACCCAGGCCTGGGTTGTGAACTCGATTCCCAGTAGGGGCGCACAGGAGGCAGCCAATCGATAATTCTCTCCCATCATTGATGTTTCTATCCTTCTCCCTCTCCCTTCCTCTCACTCTAAAAATCAATAAAAACTTTTTTAAAGGAACTGAGGCTCAGGCAAGACCCACAGCGAGAGGCAGTGACACCTCTTCCACACGTCAAGCTGCCTCTTCAAAATTAATAGCACTTTCAGTGTGCTATCCCACGGTGGAGAGGAGGGGTTTACAATTACCTATGGCTCTAACCACATACATGCACACACACCGGTACGCACACACACAGGCACACGCATGCACACCGGCACATATAGACATGCACACACATACACCACTTTTCTGTCCCTGCAGCACTCCATGTTGGTTCTCAGGCAGTGACCCCAGGGAGGTGGCTGGCGTGGGGTCCGATGTGGCGAGCTGCAGACAGGTCCTGTCTGGTGAGTGAGGCTCCTCCTCTAGAAGCAGCATCTGTGTGTCTGCAGGTTCGTGTGTGCGGCAGGCGGCACCTTCTGAAACACGCTAGCGACACCCACTGCCGCAGACCCGCGTTGCTTGACCGTAGTAAGCAAAGGGCAAGTTAAAGGAAGTCAGCGTAGGACAGGGGGTTGGGAACAAGGGATGAGACGGCCCACATAACGAGCTTGAGGATGATGCAGTCACACAGACACCCGGTGGAGGTGCAGGCAGGCAGCCCCACAGAGCCCACCCCAGACGGTGGCCGATGGCCCTGCCCGGGGGGTAACGAGGAAATGCCTCTCACACACGGCGGGTCAGCTCCTGTCCCCTCCCGCCCAGCCTGCCAGAGGGGCTCCCGCTGTTTTAACCGGACCCCAGCGAGAGCCTTCCTCCCTCCCCTCCTCCTCCTCCTCCTCCCAGAAGTTGAGTGAGAGTCCCCCCCTTTCCTGGGCGGAGCCGTGGCCTGGGCGGGCCTTGGGCCCTCCTCCCACAGCCCCGCTGGGCGCAGACAGGCCCTGGGTGGAGCGCTGCACTACCGACAGGCCTTGACTGTAAATGGAGGCTTCATTCCAGTAAGCACTTCACCACTTACAGCTCCCGGGAGCCAAGGGAGTGAAATTGGAAGCAAAGTAGATGTTCCCTTTGGGATGATTGACAGGGGTTTGGAGGCATTTTCCTGGCAGTTTCAGGGCGAGAACCATTCTCTCTGGGTTTCTTCCCGGACTGGGACGCGCCAGGACGGAAGGGCTGCGTGAGGGCCCGGGGCCGGCAGAAAGGCGGCGGCGAGGCCGGGAACAATGACTCTAGCGAGGCCGCAAGCCGTGTCCCGGCAGCGCTGCTTCTTGGCGGGTTAGCTGCCCAAAGGGTCTTTGTCTGGCCTGGAGGCCTCTGCTTGGTCACCCACTCCCCAGTCCAGGGCCCCTCGGCTGGCTGCTTCCCTTCACGATTAGGGCGAAGGCTGCCGGCTCCACGCCGTGGAAAGCGCTGTGATTGTGAGCAGGTCCACAGGATCCTGACGTTCCTGAGAACACACCTGCAGTGCGAGTGCTTCCTGCGAGTCAGAACCGTGTAACCGGCGTAGTGACGTGTCTGCCGCTGCCCCCCAGCACTCCCTGGGGCCACCCGGGGGAGGCCGAGCCGGAGCCACAGCCACATGGCTCCTGAGCTCCTGGGTGGGGCCCCTTAGTTTTCAGTTTACACTTCGTTGTATCAGTTCACGTTTAACAGGCATACCTCTGTCCGTCCCGCCTGAGTCTGAGACTCGTTGCTACTGCTCTTTGTGCATTTTGCCAGTCTAGTCCCCGTTCGGGAATATTGTTTCTACAGCTGGACAGTGGATGGGTTTTAGCACCTGGTCTTCAGGGCTTCGGTCACATTACTGAGCCGCTGATAAAGAGTCCTTTTCTGTCCACTCATGGACGTGTGTCCCTGTTTTATTTAATGCCGGGTAGGCACACGCTTCCAAGCTTGTGGAAACGGCGAAATCCGTCAGCGGAACGTCGCAGGTTGTTTTCAGAGGATCAACTTGTGGCTTTGAGGCTTGCGTAGAGTTCACGTTTGCTCAAGCAGGGGTCCCTCCTGGCGCTCGGAGCCTGGCTGTGAGTGGCGAGAACAGTCCCCTTTCAGCTCGCTTCCTGTGAGCCGGGACCCACAGCGGGACCCGCCTCGGCGGCGTGTTCGGCTCACCGTCCAGCTCCGGCCCAGAGAGCAGCGCTCTTCCCTGTCTCAGGGACGGGACCAGGAGCCGGGCGCACCGCTGCCTGGGCCCCAGCACAGACGTGTGAGCGGCGACTCCCACCCACTGGGCGCCTGTCCTTGGGTTTGTTTCTCTCTCGAGAGGACTGGTCAGACTCTTACTTTTTAACCCTCACCTGAGGGTGTGTTGTCATTGTTTTAGGCAGAGAGGAAGAGACACATCCGTGTGGGAGAGAAATACCCATTGGTTGCTCTCCCTACACGCCTCCACCAGGGATTGAACCCACAACCTTAGGTTTGTGCCCAGGCAGGAGTCACACACAGCCTGGGTGCACGGGAGACACGCCCACTCCGGGAGTGGCCAGGGCAGTCGGTGGAGGTCAGTAGGACAGTGCAGAGGTCAGCAGGGCAATGGGGAGGTCAGCAGTGCAGTCGGTGGAGTTCAGTGGTGCAGTGGGGAAGTCAGCGGTGCAGTGGGAGGTCAGCGGTGCAGTGCGGAGGTCAGCAGTGCAGTGGAGAGGTCAGAAGGGCAGTCTGTGGAGGTCAGCAGTGCAGTGCGGTGCCCGGCGCCCTCTTCCCGGAGGGAGAAGCGTGCTCTGAGACCAGGACGTTTTCAGTGGCTTTTCAGAATGAAACCAGAGAAGCGGGAAGTTGAGCAGTGGGAAAGGCAAGCTGCCCCGCCCTCACCCACTGCAGCCGTGGGGGAGTGTGCGGGTCCGAGTCTCTGTGAGAGTGAGGCCAGCTGTGTGTGTGAGGGCCGCTCCCTGCTTCCTATGGCTGCCTGTTTCTGTGGCCGCGGCGTGGGGAGGTCTCGGCGTGGGGAGACCCCAGTGTGGGGAGCGGCACACCTGCAGGGCCTCCCGGGGCGCTGGCGGCGGGTGCCGCACCCGTGCTCTGAGGAGGGGACCGTGTGGTGGTCACGCGCGGCCTCTGTAGGGGACCAGTGGTCAGGGCATCCTGCGGCCAAGGTCTCACATGTTCCTTATGATCGGCATGGAAGCCCCCGCAGGGGGCAGCTGCTCTGGACTGAGTACCTGGCAGCAGAGACCCGAGCCCTGTCCCGACAAAGTGGGGGCGGAGGGAAGGTTCTGGACCTGCCGGCACCGTGGGAGGACAGGAGACCCGGCAGTGCGGAGGGCCTGGGTCTCACCTGCCACAGGAGGGAAGCGCCACGCTTGCAGGCGTGCAGACCATCTCGCCTTGGAGCTTGAAGACACAGGCGTCCTAACGTGCACATTCAGTTCTTAAACCGCCAGTGAGGGTGTGTGTGTCTCACAGCACAGGAAGATGTGCTGCACTCGGCTCGCCACGGCCTCTGGAGGGACTGCTAGCACAGCACGGCCTGCACTCGGGACACATCCCTCCGCTAGGCATGCACCTCACCTGTGGTCCCCCACGGCCTGGCCCTTCCTGCAGCATCTTGTCCGGTGTCACACTGGCTATGGCTCCCCTGGGTGGCCCTGGAACGTAGCCTGGGCCCTCCCGCAGCGCCGGGGCGCGTTGCAGCTGGGAATGGGCGCCCCTGGAGCTGGTTGTTTGCACGGCCCGGCCTGGGAGGACTGTGAATTGTGACGGGAGGCAACGTTCCCGGACCAGGACCCTCTGCTCACTGAGGGGATGCGGAGACGGCAGCGGCACTGCACGAGGAGAAAGCCTGGCTGCCCTGAGCCTGGCCAGACCCACAGCTGCCCTCGCCCTCCATGGCCGGGGAGCCAGGCCGGCCCTGCCAGCCAGCAGCCTGCAGAGCTCGACACCCCCAGCCAGCCTGTGCGCCGACATGCCTCGCAGCCCGCCCCGCCAGGAGGGAGCACACGCTCTTCAGCGTCTGGACTGCCAGGGGAGCCTAGCGCTCTCTGTTGGACTCCTATTTCTGCTCGTTTTAAATTAAATGTGGGGTGATCCCGGCGTGGTTCCTGACTCAGCTGGGCTCCCACATGGGGGACCAGGGCTCCCCCAGGATCCCCTGGAGCCGTGCACATCCCTGCTCAACGTTTGGCACCCAGGACGGTGCCTGGCCCACGCGAGGCACAGGACTACCCTCGAGGATTAAACCGAACCCCCAGTCATGCTGACGAACCGGCCTTGCAGAGGGGAGCCTGTGGCTGGTTTGCAGCTCACTGTCAGTACCCCTGCGGGCCTCGGCCGCATCCTCTCCGGGCATGGAGGGGCCTTCTCTTTCTCTTCCTTTCACACAATGGTGAGGATCGTTTCCATAAGAAACAAAACTACCAGTCCCTGGCTTTTAATTCTCCAGAAGAGCCCGTAGAGCCAGGATTTGAGCTAAGTAGGAATAACTTAAATGTTTGCCTGTAGTTTCATTGCTGGTATTTGAGATGTCTATTATGTGTTTGCTTTGGAGAATTGTTTTTAAATCGGGCCAGAATATTTCAGTTGCTTTCATGTTAGGACTCCTCAAGGACCTGCAGGTGTTTAAAAATCTCCGGTTTAGAAATGCGATGTGAGAAAGGCAGTAGGCGTGGCCCTTCCCGCAGGTGCCGGGCTGCGGGGAGCACGGCTCCAAACCAGCGCCCGGCCTCCATCCAGCCGCCCAGCCCTCCTGGCCACCCTCCGCGGGGCCTGCCACCCGCTCAGCCTCTCCAGTCCCGTCCCCAAAGTGGCCCACCCGACGGTTTGTTAGAAAGATTAAATGCGTTCGTGTTTGCCAAGTGCTGAGTAG